>JADNRX010000199.1:0-103429 GCA_015501595.1 Hymenopellis radicata | reverse complement strand
GACGGAACTGAGAAAAGCTGCCGCCAGAGTGCCGAAACTTGAGCGTGTCTATATGCTGGGGACAGAGGATGGGGCGAGAAAGGTTTACGAATTTCTGAGGGGGGCGACCCGCGTTTTGGACCAGTATTAATTTAGGTGGACTTCTGAAATGTATTGCTCGTGTCGGCAGTGATTATTATGGATGGATTTATGGGTGGCCGCGCACGCTGTGAGTGGAGATGACCGTGCGCGTCGCGATTGAAGGTGGCCGCGCACGCTGTGAGTGGAGATGACCGTGCGCGTCGCGATTGAAGGTGGCCGCGCACGCTGTGAGTGGAGATGACCGTGCGCGTCGCGATTGAAGGTGGCTGCGCACGCTGTGAGTGGAGATGACCGTGCGCGTCGCGATTGAAGGTGGCCGCGCACGCTGTGAGTGGAGATGACCGTGCGCGTCGCGATTGAAGGTGGCCATGCGCGCTGTGAGCGGAGATGACCGTGCGCGTCGCGATTGAAGGTGGCCGCGCACGCTGTGAGCGGAGATGACCGTGCGCGTCGCGATTGAAGGTGGCCGCGCACGCTGTGAGTGGAGATGACTGTGCGCATCGCGATTGAAGGTGGCGCGCACGCTGTGAGTGGAGATGACCGTGCGCGTCGCGATTGAAGGTGCCGCGCACGCTGTGAGTCGAGATGACCGTGTGCGGGTGTTAGACATGTCCGCCAACATTCTCAAGTTGCTGACTCAAGATGAGAATAGCAAAGCATACCATGTACTGAATTGGAGGCAGACGTTTTGTAGGTGTAAAATGCTAAGATTGTACAAATCACGAGAAATCCCTACACGTAACACAGATATATTTATTGGGTCTTTGGCATAATACCTTCGTCACGTAGAATGCGCATAATGAATCCACCGCGCTGGCCGCTGTTGTGCAGGAGAAGGAAGCTACGGGCTAACGAAGCATTATCCTTGCTAAGACAATAGGTGAGGTCACCATAAATCCGATCTTGTTGGTTGGTATCTCCGATTTTGGGCATGAGATGTTCCTCGTCTATAAGATGTAACGCTGTGTGGAGAGGGGTCTCATGCTGAGCGCTGGAGCGTGAGACGGAACGAAGCGACAGTTGAGGGGTGGCCGAAGTGCCCATCTTGACAACATGCTGGTATGTGGGCAGCGCGTCGCTGTTTGAGGGCGCAGATACATTGGCGGACGTAGATGTCAATGCCTATAATACTTTAGTGGCTAGGATCCAAATGAAAAACGCGATGACTGACCTGAGTGTTTGTCGAAGAAGATGCAGCTGGAGGTGTGTTGGCGGATGATGAGACCCTCATCCTTTTTGAGGTGCGGCGAGAGGACAACGATGAGGGGGGACGCCTGGATTTGGCGATGTAGGCGGTGCCTGTTGTGTTTGCCGGCGTGATGCATTGGCTCTGCGGTACAGACTTCGGGCCTCTCTTTGAATGGCAGCAGCCTTGGTAACTGCAGTGAGGGTTGAGATTGCGGGATGTGAAAGTGGAGGAATAATATCACGCACGACCTAATTCGTGGATATCTCCAATGCATTTATCCATTGCGTCGGCAGAAGAAACGGTTCCGCAACCTAGTGCTTTGAGGATAGTCCTCTTGGTTTGTGCCTTGACGCGCTTCCACGGAACTCGTATTGATGCGTGAAAGGCCCAAGCTTCCGTGCGCCATTCAGTAATTGCAATTCTGGACAGGACACAATCGACTTACAAATTCATCGTCGTCGTCTGCCAATTCGTCGTGCTCCTCGTCCTCGGACGCTTGCTTAAGAAACGTTAGGAGTACGCATTGGTGGTACTGAGCGGACGCACCTCATGTTGTCTTTGAGCGTTTCGCATGTCAGGTTTCTATAGCGCGTTTAACCAATGTATGGTGATATGTCAACACGACGTACCTTAACAAAGCGACGCGTCTGAGAGCTTGTACTTTCCTGGGGGACAGCCGTGTCATCGCCGTCGCGTGTGCGCTTCCGTTTGTTTGGCTTGATGCCAATTGAGGACTGGCCGTTCACGGAGATTGTACTCACCTCTGAGATTTCCTGGTCCTCTTCTTGGGGCTTGGTGTCGTATGCTGCTGACGCGGTGGAAACAGAGCGAGTACTGCGCGAAGGAGCTGATGCCTTCTGGTCTGTATGGCTGCTGGCATGCAGCGGGGAATCCTCGTTCTCGCTATGGCTGACGTGCTTCTGTTGTGCCATGTTGGCGTTAGTGGAGGTGGCGGAGGACAACAGATGAGTTTGCGTGGAAGTTGCTGACAACCTCTGAGTATGATATATGGAAAAGAACCCTGAAGACGAATGGAAGCCAACGCTGCGGATCTGCGTTGATCCCAGAAGCGCTGCGCGCGGCATTGATCCCAGAAGCGCCGTGCGCGCGCTGAGTTGGCGACAGCGTGCACGCCGTGGATGGTCATCGACGTGCGCGCGCAGAGTTGGCGACAGCGTGCACGCCGTGAATGGTCAACGACGTGCGCGCGTTGAGAGGTCAACGACGTGCGCTGAGAGGAATGGAAGCCAACGCTGCGGATCTGCGTTGATCCCAGAAGCGCTGCGCGCGGCATTGATCCCAGAAGCGCCGTGCGCGCGCTGAGTTGGCGACAGCGTGCACGCCGTGGATGGTCATCGACGTGCGCGCGCAGAGTTGGCGACAGCGTGCACGCCGTGAATGGTCAACGACGTGCGCGCGTTGAGAGGTCAACGACGTGCGCTGAGAGGAATGGAACCCAACGCTGCGGTTCGGCGTTGATCCATACCCAGAAGCGCCCTATGTTGAAGCGTGTTATTATGTTTGTGCTGGCGCCATAGTTCCTCCTTGGTTTTGCTTTGTCTTTTGAAAAGAGAGTCCTGGATGGTCATCGACGTGCGCGCGCAGAGTTGGCGACAGCGTGCACGCCGTGGAATGGTCATCGACGTGCGCGCGCAGAGTTGGCGACAGCGTGCACGCCGTGAATGGTCAACGACGTGCGCACGCAGAGAGGTCAACGACGTGCGCTGAGAGGAATGGAACCCAACGCTGCGGTTCGGCGTTGATCCTACCCAGAAGCGCCGTATGTTGAAGCGTGTTATTATGTTTGTGCTGGCGCCATAGTTCCTCCTTGGTTTTGCTTTGTCTTTTGAAAAAGAGAGTCCGTGCTTGGTGGCACTGGCAGGACTACCCTTACGACATGGCCCCCGTGCCTGGCCCGTACCTGATCGGTGCCTGCCTTTTCTTTCTAACATACGTATAATCTCTCGCTTCGAGACTCGAGCTCCTTCGTCGCCTCTTCCGCAATGCTCGTTACATTCCCTGAATCCGATAAAGACAATAGAAGTTCCGTCACAAGAGCGGCGCCCTCGATCTCGCTCGCATCTTCAATCCCTCGACCAGGTACAAGCCTACCCAGCTTGTCTCTCATCAGAAACACCTTCACAGATTCCACGGCTTCGCGCAGGTCGTCGGGAGGGACAAAATGCTCGTAGATGACGTCAAGCTTGGACGCGTCGACTTTGAGAGGTGTATCGCCGGTAGTAATGCTCTGCGGACGAGGCCACACGGCGGATACAGCGGACACCGCCATTAACGCTGTGAAGAGCGGTACGGTCCTCATGGTGGTACTGGGGAGAAGAAGCAAGTGGGAGAGGTCCTTTATATGAGCGCGTGCAGCCCTAAGGCAGATAACGCAACCATGACTCTATTCGAAGATGAGAATCCACGAAGACGATGCTAACTTTATATAAATTGAGGGAAGGACTAGCATGTGGTCACTGCTCGACAGATCATGCGACCTCTGAGAAAGTAAGTTGTATTCGTAAACGGTGTTTTCTGCTAACAAGTGAATAACATGTGAGTGAGGGAGTCCAGTGAGACATACCTATCATTCTTGTCCAAAGGCCTTGTTCCACCTCGTTGCACTTCAGCGAAACATTCAGTCGTCCACGGAAAGAGAGTTATGTGTACCGTTCACTGGCAGGTAACCGAGTACGTCCAAGAAAATGTATGACTGCAGGGAAGCAGCTCCAGTCCCAGGACGCCGTGCGCGTGAGAAGGTACCTCGCCGTCCTTACGCGGCGGCGTCGGGTCGTCCATCACTGCCTGAACACGCTCGAGCACCTATCAGAATTGGTGTTAGCCAGTCCGACTACGCGCCTTTCGTACCCGTATCGCGCCATGGTCGCGTACGCGGTACGAGATGGTGGTACAAGGTAACCCATGAATGAGTCAATAAACGTCAACAACGCGCTCCGTGTAACCCCTATCGACATGGTCAGTGTGGCCTCTTTGGCTCTGTCTTACGGAGAAGAAGTTCCAGGACCCAGGAAGAGGAAATGATATACTCGAGAGCATTTAAATAAAACTTCCAAGTTGCGAGAGTGCTAGCTCGAGAAGCAAATGCTGCATCTTATAAGTATTTGCTGTTCTCTATACTCTCGCACTGATACACTTTCAACAAGGCCATAGGAGTGATTTACTAAGCCGTCTCCTGCGGGTGCACCACGAGCTTCACACCACTCACTCCGCCCTTGAACAACCTCTCCAATCCGTCTGCAACACCATTCAAGCCCCCCGGAAGGACTTCGAATCGGTGGGCTACAATGTCAACATATTAACCTCTGCTCACACCACTGAAAACCAAATATCACATACCACAATAACACCCTCCTCAAACAAACCCGTAATCTTACCCACAATAACCTGTCCAAACTCTGCCTGCGCTGGCCACGACAAGCTCCCTGCTACATGAATCACGTTCTTTCCTGCTTCCTGCTTCACATTCACCGGCACGACGGTTATGAATGTGCCGGTAGGAGGAAGAGAGTCCGAGGCCGCCTGTTGGCATCCTGCGGCTCCGATGGCGTCGTTGATCGCGGTAAGGGGGTCGGTGGTTAAGGATTTGACGACGGATGGAACGGACGTGATGGGTGTTCGGGCACGGTCGATGAGGTCCGTCGCGCCGAGGGTTTGGAGGAAGGCAAAGTGGGGCGAGGAGGCGTAGACGATGATGCGAGTGAAGCCAATGATTTTGAGGAGTTGGATCGCTAGAAAACTTGAGTCTCTCTTTGAGATAATGTTCTATGGAATGCGCGAACCATATTGACCAACACAGGTGCTTCCCCCGATGATCAACGCTGTGTGGCCTGCGTATTTGCGCTCCAGAGAAAGCGTCGGATCGAGGCCAAGACCGATTGGTGCTTTACCCAAGAGGCCATTGCACGCCGTGACGAAGCAGATGGGTACGGTAGCCCCTTGGTCGAACGAAAGGTTTTTAGGGAGCTAGGGTTCAGCGTGAGTAATAAAGAGGCATTCAAAGCGCGTGGAATGCGAACCCTCATGACGACCTTGGCTGGGATGGTAACATATTGCTGATATGCCCCTCCAACCATCTGACAAGACCTGAAGCGAGAAGGTGAGTTACATGAATCGACGTCAGATCAAGGAGCTTACACTTTATCGCCCTTAATCCATCCTTCGACGCCTTCTCCAACTGCCTCGACTTCCCCGGCGACATCCAAACCCAACACAGCTGGGTATTTCTCGACCATTATACCAAACTTTTGGATCTTCCAGTCCAAAGTATTAAGACCTGCTGTAATGATTTTGACGAGTACCTCGCCTTTCGCCGGAGTGGGAACATCGTTAGAGCGTACGACAAACGGGCCTTGCTTTTCCTCGACGAAAAGGGATTTCTGTTGTTGGGACATTGACGCTCTGTAGAATGAAACTGGGGGGCGTCAAGGCTGTCCTCCTGCAAATTTATACCTTCCTCTTCGTCCTTCATACCTAGCAGCTTTTAGTAATATAGCCGCGATAACCGCGTATTGCTCCAGAGGGCCACATCACGTCTATGGCCTCGGAAGAAGAAAATCGGCAAGAAGGTCAAGTATTGCTCCAGAGTACCGCATCACGTCTATGGCCTCGGAAGAAGAAAATCGGCAAGAAAGGTGAAGGTGTCATATCTGCTGACGAAAAACAAGGGCAGATGCGAGCAGATGAATGATGGTGAGCGCGTTGGTTATCATCCACGCATGCAGGATGTAGTACTCCCGAGCATTCCCCCGTTAGCCGTTTTCCCGCTGACAATCATGCATGTAGGGTGCGCTGGGCACTCGTAGAGTCAGACCATCGAGGCCGTCGCGTGCAGAAGGCGTAGGATACACGTTGGTGGCGCGGTGTCTGAGGTCAACAGTTGAGGAGTGTTTGCAGTGTATACAGTATGGGAGTGTAGGAAAGTCTGAACACGTATGAATGTCTACGTGGTCGAGGCTTAACTGACGCCTAACCGGACAACCATTAGATCATAGAAACGACGTGAATAGAATAGAACTGACATGTAGATCAATATACTTGTCAATCAACCTCTTGTTCTGGGACATCTGCTCCTTACAGAACTGAACGTGATACGAACGTATCTTGTCGGCTCTTTTCAGATGCGCTGAACAGATCACAGGGCGCGCGAGGCCATGATGCTCAGGTTATGACCAATCTTGGGCAATCAGAGCGTACACGATGTTTCGACGTCCATCAGACCGGCGAACGTATGGAAGGGGTGACCTGATGGCAATCAACGCCTTCAAGAATGTAATGCGGACGAGGATGATTGGCGTCGTTATTCTCTAGCATCTTGGGCATGCTGGCTGGGGCGCCAAGCCACTTGAGGAGTGGAAGGAGATGGATGTCTTCATGGCGTCTGCCGGAACCAGTTCGCGATGAAGCTGAACGTAACGCGAGGTGCACAGTGGGATGGCGATGGCGGGAAGAGACAGTCCGACGCTATCCTGTAAACAGTCAATGAAGCGACCTCGCAGGTATGTACATAAAGCTGACCGTCTTTCGGCGCCATTCCAACATGATTTCAAGCCCCGCCTTTCAGGCCATAAACGAAAATTCCAGCTATGAAAGTGACTTCCGAGTCGATAAGTCTCGTAGTGATTGCGGATATGGACGTGTGAGTCCTTCAACACCGTAGTGTAGCACGATGCGTAACTTCCAAGAGAGAGTTCTATAGGTGTTCGAACGATTATGAGAAACTGTCTGGGGGTCATAGCAAGAACAAAGACTTACATTTGCCAACAATGACGGAGAACAGCAAAACATTTGGAAATACGTGCATCTCAAATTTCTCGGGACTTTGGGGATGAAGTAGCGTGATGTCTATACGGCGCTGTCTTGCCAATTTGCCGTGGTTGGGATCCGCGATGGCGCGGGCTGGTTGATTGACGGAATAAACTTTCTCATCGACCTGCTGTTCATGTTAACAAGTCGTCAAGAAAGTCTTGCATCTCGTCTTTCTGATTTCGAACCTGCTCTGTCGGCAGGGCGGGCGCAGCAACATACGATGCTTCTATCCTAATGTTTAGGTCTGTGCTTTTAATGAGGACAGTTACGGACCTTGCTTGCGCTCCCTCGCAGTCGGAGCAATTGGTTTCTTCTTGAGTTTCTCAGACTTGGCACGGAAGCGTGCAGTGAGTTCTGTCTCATGGTGAGCCACAAGAAGTATAAGGTAAGAAGCTGACCTCGATTAGCATCTGCCACTGCCTTTTCGCGAGTCATCTCATCCATGTCGTCGTCCCATTCAATCTCCTCGATTTTGCCTTTGCCATGGTTGGGATTGGCGATGCCGCGTGATGATATATGCGCCAGAGTGTGGTCGACGTCGTCCTCATCGATATCAACGGTTTTGAGTATCGGCGCGTCGACATCAACATTGAGTTGGCGTTCTAGGAAAGACGATAGGTCGATTTCTGGAGGCAAGCTTGGTTCTCCTATGAGACTGATCAGCAACGCGACACGATACGAGATAAATACGCGCCATCCGAGTCCAGTTCCGGCTCTTCCTCTTTATATCTGTCTGTATTCGTTCCCAGCTTCCTGCGAGAGTATTTCTGAGGGCGTTCTCGCTGCTCTTCGTCGTCTTCCTCTTCGATCTGTTTGATTTTGTCGCCATCTAGCAAGAGTCGCTCGTGGAATTCCGCTGGTCGGCCAGACCCTCGCCCACGGCCGCGAGCGCGTAGATATTTTCCAAGGCCGCCGCGAGATTTGCCGCGACCGCGACCGCGGGGTGGCTCCGATGGTGGCGCCGAGCTGTCGGCCAGAGATATTGTAGTTGCGCCACGGCCACGACCGCGACCGCGACCACTGCCTCTACCACTAGACGGCGATGCAGTAGACGATGAGCTCTGGGGCGTAGTGCTGGACGACGCGTTATCCATTATGGATGGTGATGGTAAAGGAAAGAGAGATGATGGTGGCTGTGCTATCGGATCATCCCTGTTACAGTGTCTCGACTCTTCAACTGATAATCTAACAAGTGTACACTCTTTATGACCTGGGTTAATCATGTTGGTGAACTACAGGTTCGTAGACTGTCATCTTCGCCCCGATTTCCTGCAATATTGCTCAGTGTCTTCCCATGGTACCCCAAATTTACCAGAGTTGATCCTACTAACGACAACAGACATTTTAGTATTATAGGATCAAAGTATATGAAACACCAACCAAGAGTGCAACTCCTTTCCAGCTGTGTTTTGCCTCAAAAGGTCTTGTACCGCCTGACGCGTCGAGGCCAAGATTTGCTCGGGTTTATCTTTGCTCTTCCCGTACGCCTTGGACGTAAACAAACATGCAACATCGTACCGCTCTCCCGGTATCAACAAACAGGTGCCTAACAGCTCTTCCTTGCTATGAGATTTGCAGTGTTGCTTGTAAACGACAAACGCGTCGGGAAAGTTCTCGCGAAATGCGACGGCGATGCCCGCTCCCCAGGAGCCCACAGTGTTGCATGCATGGATGAGGATGGAGCCGGTCGCTGGAGTGGTGAAGAGGTCGGCTTTGATATGCGTGATAGCAGACATGACGGTAACAAGCAAGCACAAAGCACCCCGATCGTGAGTCAAAAGCTGTCACTTCGGACTGGCAGCGCTTCCCCAGAGATAAGGGCAACAACACGCTGACGATGGTCGATTCTCGAATCCCTCAGAGTACGCGAGTTCTCCAGGATAGCACGTTGAATGTGTGTCCAGCGGTTTAGCACGTCGTTCAAAGGGAAAATTCATTCTCTGCAAGAGAGTTGCCCAAAGAGGGGTTCAGACAGCGAAGACATCAGTACACGGAGCTTCGTCTCAGACTTTCTATGACAGTCGACTGATAGAGCAGTAGTGAGATCCAAGCGTGAGAATCAATCAAAGGAGCTGTGTTCTAACACGATTAACAGCTCTGCACGTCACCATCACCAGCTACCCTCACGCTAGTCGTGCCATCCCTTTCACTTGCCAAAGAGATCCTGAATATGGGAGTCGTTAAGTATGAGCAGCCACAGTCACGGCGTCGCGCTCAGTGGCGTTCAACGACAGTTGAAACCACTGACCGCCTCATGAGATTCTATAAGCACTCACGATGGTCTCGACAAGTCCGTGTGGTCCATAATCGCCTCCAGGAAGGACTTTCTACCCTTCCAGTCGAGCTGTTAGAAGTCATCTTCTAAATCGCAAGCATCTGAAAGTTTCGAGACCGCCCTCAAATTATTCCGAGTCTCTTCAGCTGTGAAGAAATGGTAAGTTGTTCTTTGAAAGCGCGTACTTACACACCTGGTAAGACAGCCCCGATACTGATGCTCTTCCATACTGTCCCCATTTACGCACAGCACGCCACGCTCAGCTATTTCAACGTACCACTGATCATCTGATTGCATCTAATCCCTCGTTTCTTGCTACAAACGTCCGCTACATCGTCTTTCACTATTGTATCGATGGTATACAAGACGTATTTTACATCCTCTTTGCACGCACTGCCAGTGGCATCATTGGGCTCGCCCATGAAGCTGCTATCGAGATCTCACCAAGCTCCTTCATACATGGCCCGACCTTTCTGAGCCCTGTATTCGTCTTACACACCTCGTTCTTCATATCCCTGTAGCACCAAGAACAGAAATCGCCTCCCCATGTACGCTATCACACGTATCCTTGAAACATCGAATTTAACTAGATGGGGAGTCCTTGTGGAGTCCGCTTAGATATCTCACAGCCACCACCCGTTTCGTACGGTCGTCTCGGAGGAAAAATATGATATTGCGCCAAGAGACTGTTACAAATGATAATGCGACCAAGGTTCCGATTGGAAAGAACGATAATGACAATGTGTAATCTAAAGGGTGTGATGAAGCACTAAGGCAAGTATACTAAAATGGGTGAGGGTGTCGACCTCGTCTATGTTATAGAACGACACAAGAGGAATACCGCAGCTCAATTCAGAACTTGACGGGTTGAGGATAGGTCACGTGAGGGCGTTCGACTGTGGTATCCGTCGACTCGAAGAGTCAGGGGTACCACCTCGCTTCTCTTCATATGGGCTACCAGCTCGGTTCTCCTCATCTATCACCTTGGCGGGCATCGAGTCCATGAGAACATCCTCCGGCTTCGACTTGAAAATCAACCCTCTCCAGAACGCCATGACGGTCAGAACGAAGAGGACGAGCCAGGTGATGACCATGATGACCGCCATGATGAGGTGGAGAGAGAAAAGACCGTCGAGCTGGAAGATATCACCCAAGGCGCGTGTGGTCGCAATCCAACCGACTATGGGACAATCAGCGCTCCGAAGGAAAGCAGAGAAACAAGCGACTGACCATTGGGGAACGTCAAGGCCCAGCATCCAAGGATTTCGTTGAGGTGCTTGTGGAGCTTGAACCAGTACGGGAGGATTCCGAACACGAAGAAGAAAATCGCCAACCCGTAGAGCATCAGAGCGGACATGACACTGGTGGCATACCAAATCTCTCCGGCCTGTGGGGACACAACGCCGTGCACAGGAAGACTATAAGGAGATGTTAACAAACTGACGGTACTCCATCCTGTCCACTACTTACATCTCTTGGGCCCGCTCTCCTAGTCTGATAAGAGCGAGCGCTGTGAAGCCCGGCGGACCGCAAGCGACGAAAGCTCCATTCGCTTGATGTCCGTCCAAAAAGCCGGTCTATAAATACATATGAGAATGCTGCGCAAAGTAGTTCGATTCAAACTGACACTCATGACCCTATATGTCGTGTTAGTTGCGAAGAAGCGATGAATGCTAAGAGACTAACCGAATGACATAGATGCCCAGATAGAATAGCGTCATGAAGAAGCCCAACCCTTCGATGCCCACATGTCAGTGGGGATTGCGAGCAAGTAGAGGGAGGCGCATACCTTGGAAGAAGTACCCAACGAGGAGAACACCTAATGCTCTGTTGTCCTCGGGTTTCATCACCTTCAACACGTTGAAAGCCACAACACCGACGAGCATCTGAAGGTATATGAGCTCCACGACATTTGTCTAGTGATAGCCACTTGCCATTGGGAACACAAGGAATGCGTACGCCGGAGTGAAATGGCTCAGATCATGCGGTTTGTTGAACCAGATCATGAGCATCGGGAAACAGGTTATGATAGCGAACGTCACGTAGAGCCTGGTTCATCGTGAGCGAGCGAAATTAGAGCAAAAGAAAGGACATACCAGAACAACACATATATGAACTCGGGACTTACATGACCGGAAGGGATAGCGTAGTTGATCGTTCCAATAATGATAGTGGCGAAAGACAGCACCTACGGGAGCGATCAATACACGAGGAGCAAATTACGCGTCAAAGGATCACCCACGATCAGAGGGACGAACACTCCTTTGACGGGATCCTGTACAAGACGCAATGCCTGTCGAGGGAATACTGCCGACATTCATGAGCATGGACGCACGAGGGCACAGATAGGAAACGCACCGATAGCTTGTAATAAAAGAGTGATACTGTTGAGGAGGAAAAGTGTGATGTTGAGGAAGTAGAAACCAGTTTCCACGACTGTGAGAGCCGACGAGTGTTGTTTCAGACCGGAGAGCGTCACGTAGACGGCACCAGTGCCCATGCCAATGGGAAACTAGAGACGCGTCAGTTGAAAGTCGTATAATAGCGCACAAGAATACGCACCGCCTGCCAGGACCAGCCATGAATACGGCGCGCGAGCGCGCTGACGCTGGGTTTGGGTTGAATGGCGGTCGGGATGTTGTACACCGTGAACTTCAGGCTCAGATCCGCGCATAATGAATGTGGGTAATCGGGGACGGGAAACCAGAGGACGGGAGGAGGTGGCCTAGACCAGTGGGGGGATGGTGAAGATGAAAGAGAAAGAGAGAAAATGAAAAGAAAAACGCCCAGCGTCAACAAGAAAAGCCAGGGGAGGAAAAAGAAGCGTAAAAGTGGCACAGCCAACTGCCCGATCTATGGCAGGTTATCTAGTGTGAGGCGCTCCAACAATGGCGAGCCTGTTCTTATTATTGACCATAGTCCTCTAAATGGCATTCGAAGCTGCCAAGCCATGATCGATGAAGTGCTAACAATCGCGATCCTGCCAAGTTTTGGTTCCGTCATTGTTCTTGACACCGTTCCATCTCAAGCCTATAAACAGACCAAAAGGAGGTGCTGTGCTGCGCAATGGGTGTCTCCTTTGGTGGACAAACGCAGAGAAGGCGGTCCTTTGTAGCATAATGCGTACAGAAGTGTACGCAGTTGATTGTTGCGAAGGGTTGATACTGCGCAAAATCGTGGCGATAAATGGGTTTCCTTAAAATAGCTTTTCTTTGGGCTTGGCACGATCGGGGAAGAGGGTATGAAAATTTGACGATACGCGACGCGTTATCTATATCGGGGTTGCCTGGAAACATTACTGGGTTTAGCACTGAGATAGAACAATAACGTCAAGATTACAGTACGTCCCTCCGAGTTTCTTTTGCCAGCAAGACCAGTCGTAGTGGCGTGCTATTCCATCTTTTCCTCCTGGATGATGCGCCACCGTCCAGCACAGTGGAGACATTCATTAGAAGCTAATCACAGCCCTGTCCAACGACCGGAATATCAGTTACGCCTCGCAGAAAATACCCTGATACAGCCGTTCCGACTTCAAGCGAGGAGGTTGGCGAAAGTCGGATCATTATTGCTGTGACGAAGAACAGGTAACAAGTACAACGAGGTGACTGCGCATCAGAGGAGCGTTGACGCCACTAATAGTGATTGTACGTCTGCTTGAGCTTCGATTGCACATATTCCCCAGCAGTAACAACTTCGTACTGCATTGGCCTTGTGTCCGACACGCAGCCTGGAATCGGCTGAGGTGGAATGTCAGTCGCGAGAGGTAATCGATGAATCAGACCTACAACCAACCTCTAACTTGACGTCGTAATCTGTTCCAAAGAACAGTGGAATGGAGTAGCGACGAACACCGCTTCTATTAATGGCTCTGTGGACAGTCGATTTGAAGATTCCATCTGATAAATACGTTAGGTCCCTTCGCGACGCCGACAGAATCGGCGCTCACTTGTCCAGCGAGCTAGTTGATCTCCAAGACTACACATGTTCTCAGCATGGATGCAGCGTGCATCGTGCATGCGCTCACTTAATAACCATGGTTCCTAGAGTAGTTTAGGGGGGGGGGGTTATTTTTGATGAGTGCAGGACATACCGGGGATCGGTGGTGCATCAATCCATTGATTATCAGAGTTCAAAACTTGCAAGGCTTGGATATCAGGTTCTTGCCATAGTATCGTGAAGCACTGTTGTAATCAGAAGGAGACGAGGCGATAAGCAAACTTCCTACTTCCCAGCTACGTGCATCAGACACAGCTGTTCATGCCAAGATGAAACTCACTCCGTATGGGCTCCAATGCCCAACACACGACCATCAACGGGCCCCGTCTGAGGCGGGTAATGAAGCACCTTCATCAGGGCTGCGGAGTGAACGGTCTGCACCATGTCAGCCATACGTGCCAAGACTGACAACGACAACAACAACCTTATCCTCAAAAAAATCTTCATCAAGGTGGAGCGCCAGAGCGAACAATGGAAACATCGCTTTCCCGAGGCGGACTGCGGAGTGACTGTCGTCAACGAACGTCAATAAGCCGTCGGACGTGATTCATGATGGCGTACTAATACTGTAAAGCAGCCTCGCGGAAACGCGGGGGTTTATCGGGCCATACGTTCGCGCCTGCCATGACACCATCGCCAGAGCGGTCGTCCTGAGCTGCGCCGGTGGTTAAAGGTTCCCACCCGAACTCGAAGCCTTCCTGAAGGTCGCCATTGTTATTGGGGTCATTGTTTCCGCTTAGAAGTGGTGAGTATCCTTTAAAGTTGGGTGTCTTCTTGTTCTCTAGCTGATACCTCGGTTACAATCACACGCGGTAGAAGATGTCAGACGAGCTCGAGTACGTACCTGCATCTTGTAATCCAAGGGCATAGAGAAGTACTCCTTTGATTCGGAGATGAAGGAAGAGACAACCTGCTCGGGGATGCCGTGATTCCGAACTAGAACAGAAACGCGTCCTCAGCAGAGATTTTCTTGAAGCGATAGCAAGCGTTGTACCATAGAAGAAGCCCACATTAATGCAGGCATCTCGCAATTGGTTCGCGAGCAGTTTCCTAGATGTGGCATCCGAGCTATGGATTGTAGACAGATCACTGTAAATTGGAGATACGTTCGTTGAATAGTTTCATCGAGCCAGAAGCATCGCATACATGACAGGAATTGCTGAGAATGAGGTATTTGCTTTACTGGCAGATTCTACAAGAGACATGATGGTGGTTGGAAGTCTAAGTTCGGTACTCGGCCCGAACCGGCTATAGCTTGACCGCCATGATCGATCGGCTTGTCCTCTCTTAACCGAACCACCAACCGACTTGAATATGTCTGCCAAGTACTGTATTCCTTCTCTCATTCCCATGATTCCTACCTGAATATTATTTAAAGACACCTCGCGTCTTGCCTGTTCTGTAAAATCATCAAAGGTGAGGCCATGCTCGAATCCTGAGACAGCTTTTAATTCACGCGTCATCTAAGGCGAAATCCCGAGCTATAAACTCATCGAAACAGAGCTGTCGTAGGTATCCTTCATCTATATGAGGGGCCGCCATGTCCTTAATTTCCTCAGGTACTCTTTCCTTGATATCGGTCCTCTATCTAAGGGACATGCACTTGTGATTCCCAAATGTAAGATCTCTTCGCCTTCACGAGCCGGACGGAAATCTCATACATACGCCTAGATCATGCCGAGAAGCTGCATATGCTTCCCGACGAGTATCTCGCTGACGCCCTGCCCATCGCCAAGAAGATTGCCATCGCGCAAGGAGTAGAGAACTACAACATTCTCCAGAACAACGGTCGCATTGCGCATCAGGTCAGAACTCATAATGTTCTCCTCCTACCATCGTCTCTCTCATGAAGGGGCTATTAGATCGTTGATCATGTTCACTTCCATGTCATTCCCAAGCCGAGCGACAGTGCCGAGGAAGGTCTCGTTATTGGATGGCCTACTCAGAAGTTGGAAAAGGAGGAGCTCGTAAAGATTTATGAAGAGATGAAGAATAAACTTTAATCCGCTATCAACAAATGTAAAATACGACGGAATGTGACAACTCAAAGGACACGAGAGCATGATTTAACAACACATCCTACGGGACAGTATCCATATCCATGAAATCTCTCTGCCACTGCATGACAGCTTCGGCAGCTTGCCAAACCTCATCCTTTAACCAGGATATCGACGTGTCGTCGTGAAATGCAATGGCAGGACTATCATCCTCGAGGTCCATATCAAGTGGATTGTACATCGTCGTGCCATCCGAGTATACTGCTGCCAATTTAGGCCAATTAGGCGAACAATACGTGTACCAAGACCTGTGCCAGCTAAGCGTATTTCGTACTGCCTGCGGCACGATGTTTGGAAGGATAAGGTTCACAACGATGAGCCGCAGTCGAAGCGGAGACCGATGTACATATCTCGATATCCAGGCGAGAGCTTCAAACATTTGTTTTGGATCCACAAGGGGGGGACTGTGTAAGTTAATCCCAATATGCGCGAGGCGTGGGCAATCATCGTGCAAGGTCCAAAAGAGAACATGGTCCGTGAGTGCCGCCTGTATGAGCTCGACGCTCAGGTGCGTCAACGTCCGGGGAAATTTGGCATCGCGGGCCGTGATGTCGTTAAGACGGATAGCGAGGTGTGTCAATCGAGTGCAGCTCTCGGTCAACTCGGCTAGGGGCCGAACGAAGGAAAGCGGGGGAGGCCATTGGAGCTCGTGTGAGATCCCAGTAATGCCGCTACAAGCAGCAAGGATAGGACCAATATCTTCCACGTAACCCATGCGGTAGTAGAAGACCAGAAACTGGACGTGGGTGGCTAGCCATGATGAATCCAGAGATTCTGTGGTGCGGCGAAAAAGACGCGCAGAGTGTTCTGTGCGGAGGTGAACTATTCTGTATAAACTTGGAGCAACCCTGTAATATCAAGTCAGTATATACTGAGAAGGCTACAAGTGTGTGTACGAACCATTTGTTCACTGCCGATGAGACATGAACCAAGCTGAACGCAGTCTCGAAACTTTCGTTTGCAGCGGTTTGAAATATTGGTTTCAGAAGCTCCACAGGAAGTGTAGTCAGCTCCCATTGACCAAGCCTTCCGACCACTAGCTCGTCGGCTGATAACTTCACTTCAGGTTCCCCAGCGGAGGACGCATTCACTAACGCCGCCATGTTCCTTCCTTGTTCTGGTGACACCGTGTTGGTGTCCGCACTGATTCGTTTACTGTCGCAAGAAAGACGACGTTGACAGGATGAGTCGGAGTAGGTGATGGGGGAAGAAGGATCGATCGTTCCAAGGTCTCACGTTGGATCATGACTTGGGGCTGTAACGGCTAAGCCGAATAGGTTACACGGTCAACTTTTGATGGCTGAAAATACCGATATATGTTCGAAACATATCTGTACGCTGATATACAGATGGTACGAATACACTCCAGTACTACTTTTATTTATTCTACTGTTTCGGTGAACAGAGCTTACACCTCCTGATCTTCAACCTCTGTAAACCGTTGTCAGTACATTAGACTGGAAGACGCAGCCTCACTTACATTCAGTTGATCAGACGCGTTGTTAATCAGGGTTTCTACATCTGTGCCGCTGTTGCATTTCCGAGTGTCTAGCCTTACAACTGCGCCACTACAGCATTTACTAGTAGTCGCCGCGTTGTTGCTAATAGCTACTACACATCGCTGCTTGGGTAAATTTCTACCTACATCTCGCGCCTTTTGCGCTCGAAGGGGCAGGCTGTAGACAGTCAGCTGTGTTTATCAGTAACTAACTCGAAGTCGGGACGTACATTGAATGTTGCGACGTACGAGCCCTGTAGATGAGATCAGCTTGTAGAGGAACGTCATGTACAGGAATAAAGAGTACTTCGCGACGTACGTCCTCGTGGTGCCTGTTCCATAGCGCATTTATAAATCGAGCTAGCACTCTAGGATTCTGTGCTTGGGTGTTGAACTCCTTCATCAGCTCGCGACTTTTGGCCATGAGCTTGTTGTAGTTTGCCTCGTCGACTCGATATGTTGCTCCGTTTCCTTCCCATCGCTTGGCCGGAAGAAGCCCGTCGATTGTTGTTATCGGGATCAAAACGACCCATGCGCGTTTGCCATTGGCATCCCAGGGAGGTGTTGTATGGATGCTTTCTTTCGCATCTTGCTGATTGAGGTTCCTCGTATGAATGGGGACAGCAAATTCCTTCAGGACATTTGGCATCGCGTTTTTGTGGTGACTGCCGAAAGTGCCCATGAGAAAGAGCCACGCTTTGTTCATGTCGGAGGGAGTCGATTTTGTCGCTGGGGGAGGGCAGACAATGGCGGGGCGGTCGGGAATATCGGAATCAACTTTTTGTACAGCCCGCGGAGGTGACCGATTTCCCATGCTGCGCTGGACGCGAGAGTGCGCGAGGCGAATTGACTTGTTCCGTCCACATTTGTAGATCTCCTCTTTCGCGAGCTTATCGAAGCCTTCTTGACACAAGTCGAAGTATGGCTGTATCAAGGACGCATTGACAAGATGTATCTGACCATAATAGTCAGAGTGCGGCGGTATTGACATTGGTGGAGGGGAGACCGTGACCTGCTCCATAGTTGGAGTGCTTTCGAAGGAAGGTTGAGTCATCGTAAACCAGTTGCAAGCGAGCGGCAGGATAAGAGACGATGCAAAGACTGCGAATACGGCCAGCTTTATAGCAAAGGGCAAAGGGGCCGAAATAGGACAAAGACGGGCGGAAGCAATTCTACAACAAACGGATTGAGCATTGTTCGCCAGGTTTGGACGGTCCAAGTAATTGAAGGACGCGTCATTCTGCGCACATTCGCGCTAACTCCAACTGGACACCACATGGTCGACAACGAAGCTAGAGCAAGCACGTGTTCCCAACGTGTTCCAAAACGCCACGATCAGGGACGCCAGTTAGTTAGCGCCACTCTTTCCATTGTTCCTCACCAAGTATGGGTTCGCATGAAAGAAAAGGCAAGCGTCTTCGGAGATACTGTGAACCCGTTCGTGGCCATTTAAGGTGAATTTCAAAAATGGATTGCTTGAAAATGCTGAAGGGAATAGATAAGTACTCGAATGTCTGCAAACCAATGAATGAAGGAAGAAAGCAGAAGCGGACAAGATCGCAAAACAAATGGGAAGTGTGAACGCGAATCGACCTAGGCATACGCTGGAAACAACTTGCTTTAAACCGAACAGACTGTTCCAACCAATGGAAGAGTGCCATTCTGGATCTATGCCTGCGTGGACGTATACACAGTTGGACGAGGTGGCGAGAGAGGAGTGATAGAAACTCAGCTTAAGAGAAGGCTCTGACTGAGCAAAAATTCATGTACCACAGGCGAACCTTGGGTAAGCACGACAGCTCCCGGGAAACAGCAGCGGTCTTCTTGGCTCTGTCAAATGTCGGCGTGGTGTAAACAAAGCAGCACAGCGAAACGTACGCGGACAAAGGTGTTACTGGATCAGCTGTGTTGCCCATGACGAGGAGAGGGAATCTGGAATTCCCCGAAAAGGGCCCCATGAAGCGACGTTCTCAATATACTTTCCATCCTCTGTAGACAACAGGTCAATCAAACGTTTTGGGGGTTTCAAGTGAAAGA
The DNA here is from genome assembly GCA_015501595.1 of Hymenopellis radicata. Lineage (NCBI taxonomy): Eukaryota > Fungi > Basidiomycota > Agaricomycetes > Agaricales > Physalacriaceae > Hymenopellis > Hymenopellis radicata. The sequence continues at coordinate 84,470 of JADNRX010000199.1, read as the reverse complement.
GAAACGTACGAGCATCCAATATATCGGAACATCAACGAATCGGCGAAGGGGACGTGTTTCAATGGATCTCATCCCAGTAGGCAGTGACGCCAGTAGCAGACTCTGTGTTCTCAACGGCGTCACCATATGCGACAGCATACACATTCTCCCAAGCATTCGCATAGGGCTCTGCTGATCCCTCGCAATTGCATGGTGTAGATCGTCGTTCCATCGCCCGCTTGAAGCTCGCCCAGGGCTTGCGCAAGCTCCGCGAACATTGTATACGGGTTATAAACTGAGGATATTAACACTGCGTGTTTGAGGACCGGAAAGTCGACAATGCCATAAACAGAAGAACCGGCTATACGTAGGCAGGTACCGGGGACGCAAGAACGGAGGGATAGAGAGACTCGAACTTGGCTTGAATCTGAGACGCGCTTTCAGCGTAGAATGCCCAGTGCGCGAGACCGGCGGCGGGGAAACCATCGAAAAAGGTTTGAAGAGCGGCATCGGCGGCCACGATATGGGTGCGCCAGTCACCGTGACCTACGAACAAGATCAGTCATAGACATCAGAAAACGAACCAGAGTAAGACGCCTCAGAATCCAAGAGGCCATCGATGATCAGACGCTGAACACGGTCCTAACGAGGAGCAATATATGTCAGAGACAAGCGTCAACTCTCGAAGGAGAATAGCTACGGGAGACGTGACTCACGAAACGCCCCAGTACATCAAGTTGTCTCGACCAACGTGTTGCATTCCCTTAGTATCGTACTCCTTCGCCATTTGACCAAGAAGCTGCGCGTTAGCCCACTTCTTGGGAATCAGCGTCGGGTCGTGTGTCGCGTTTACGACGCGTAAAACTTGGCCTGTTCCGCCAGTCAGAACACACGTTCAGTATCGGCAGAGAAGAACTTTCAGGTACGAGGCAGGTTACCCCAACACCTTGACACCGTTAGAGAATGCCGGAGCACGATGCGAAGAAATTTTACCTCGAGGATCAAACGACACAATATCATATTGCGAACCGATGACTTGTGTGCAAAGGGTCTGACTCATTGAAGGGCTTAGGGCACTGCCTCCGCTTTCGCCAGGACCCCCGGGTTGAAGATAACGGGGCCACGATAGTTGTCCTCTGCCACTGTGGCCGTCGACGGATACTTAGTGACGGCTATGCCGACTTTGGCGCCGTCCTCGTTTGAGTAATCCAAAGGAACCTAGTGACATGTATAAACAATGGGAGTAGCCAAGCTAAACAACGATTCCTACCGGGAAACACGTGAACTTGAGGCCGTCGTAGCAGCAAGCCCGGTTGAGTTCCGTCGATGCGTCGACCTGCACAATGGTGTTAAGGGCGCGTTCAACACCTAAGAAGTCGACGTACAGAAGTACAATGAAGCTCTGGGCAAAGCACCCGGAGAAAGAAATGAGAAGAGAAGGAATAAGAAGAGAGCTAAAAGTCATGTTAGCTTCAGTAGAAGTGTAAATGAGAAGGATAATGGAAAACCTTTTCAACGCGTCGCATTCTATAAATGCGAACGAATGAAACGTTATCTAACAGCTGCGCATGAAATTGCTTAGGTCGTATCGAGCAAGCCACCACTGCGCGAACTGCCAGAGAGTACCACAGAGAGCGAAATCATTGCAGTTTCAGGCAAGCACACTTGAAACTCTGGAAAACCTCCCAGAAGAAGAGCGTGAGGGGAGAAAAAGGCTCGTCAGTGCGATGGGGGCAGAAAGAAGGCAAAGACCGTGAGAACTAGTAGACGGATCACTGTCACTTCCGTACCTGTTCCGTACCTTTCCTCCTGTAAGCGGAGCGGAAAAGTTGTAAGTCATGCTACAAGTTCCTACAACATGGCTTTCTTTTTAGTCATATCATTGTTGCTGATAGTCCCAGTTACGGACGAAGCCATAGTGCGCTCGGCGTACTGTTCTTCGGCCACGCACGCCACATGTCTTGGGTTTTGGCAGGACGAGTACTTGAGCACCAGGTCCAGCGATGAATTGACGTACAATCTAGTACACGAAGTCTAGAAATAAATCCCACCAACATTGGTAGAACTGTTCTTTGGAGCGACGGTCTGTATACTTGCGGTTCATCCAATAATGAAGAGATGTATATTGTGTGTATATTGTCTCATGGCACCTTAGAGGAAAACATAACGGAACTTTGTTGGTAGAGACTAGTAGTAGTACAGAGAAAGGACTTCGCATTCACTTCGTTTAGACTTTGGGTATCATGAGACAGATAGAGCTTCCTTATTCACGTCGACTCTTGGTCAGCTTATGGGCAACACCTGCTCAAGCCCTTGATCAGCAAGCCGCGTGTACACCTGGTGATACTTCCTACCTGCCACAGAACGTTCCGCCGTTTACTTCGGAGAAAGGTCCCGCCGATCCATTCCACGCGGCACACATGAGCGCACCTGCTGAGTTCTGACCAAAAGACCAACGGCCATGGTATACCTTCGGAGAGGAGGAATCGGAAGGAGGCGTGTCGTGAGCGCTTCGTAAGGCAGACGTCGACGACAAGGTATCTTGACCACACGGCGGATTATTCATCTCAGCAGAACGTTCGTTGAGGAGAGGATATGGTGCGTTGTCTGGATATAACCTAAACGATACGTTAGTTGTTACACTGCTGCCCATGCGCGCGATACTTACGGCTGATCAGGAGTGCAAAGAGGCGTCGACAGCGGAGTCGCATTTCGCGAGAGGGTCGCGATATGCACCATTTCATCCCAGAGCTCTTGCATACGAGTAGCAGCTGGAGAAGAGTCCACAGACAAGCTAAATGGACGTTAATCATTAGGTCCCTTATCGCTCTTGTAATACTTACGAAGTTTTCGGCTTCAGCAAAGGCGTGCCCGTCGGGCTGACTGTTTGAGACTTGCTGAAGAGGCGAGAGGCAGAAATTAACACTGCAGCAAGATGGTTTCTTTCAGCGTGCAGAGGTCCGAACTCGCCAGACAGCAGTGACTCAAAGGCCGGTCTTTTCTCGTTGATGGGAGTACACGAGTCTGTCGCGTCAGGCTGTAATATTATTAGAATGTATTCGATTCACGAGACGATTGGGTCCTTACCCTACGTATGGTGTCCGATTCACTGTCTGGTGCAGTGATTATGATGTTGGGCTTGTCTGTTTCAGCCTGGTAGTGGCTTAACTCGGGCGATTCGCAGCGAGCTTCAGTCGCAGGAGTGTTGTGTATATCATCTTGATTTGGTAAGGCAGCATCAGGTGCCTGGAGTAGAGTCCATTCTTCATCGTGCTGCGCCGCACGATATATAGAAGCTTCATTCCCTAATTGTGGCCCCGGAGTCTGAACATCAGTGCAACCCGACATCCCTTCAATCCCGTTCGTCACTGAACGGTCGTGAGGAGGGTTAGCGAATGGTTGAGTTGGGTTCATTGGAGCCCAATGGTATTGCGTCCCTCCTAGATAATGGTCGGTGTGTAGATTGAAAGTAGCTGGGGGCACTCCGGTGCGGAGGGAGGCGGCAGCGGGCGGGTCAGACGGGACATGGAAATCCAGTGATTCGTCCTCCGACGACAGAGCGCCAAGCATTGAATGCTGTCGCGATGAGTCGCTTGCATTGATTGGATCTACGGCAACTTGAGCGAATGCTTCCCGGTGTACGGAGGGAACGGGCGTGTCCATCTCCGTAATTCGCTGAGCGTACGAAGTACCAATCGAGGCACCGACGTGATTTGGCGCTACACTTTCGCGCTCAGTAGTTGCTGCCAAAATTGTTTCAAAAAACTGGGCGCTCTCCTGTGATATTGCGGTGTCCAACCGATTGTTTGGACAACCAGCTTTATGCGATCCCTATTGGACAGCAATTAGCAAAGTTCACACAGCGGGAAGAGGACGTACATTGTGAAGATGAAAGTCATCATTATACCAATTATGGCAGAAACGACACTCTACTCTTTGCGAATGGTCGGAGTAAACATGCTACAGGAAGGTCAATTACTACGTACGGTATGGATAGTGAGAGAAGGTTCACTTACATTCATAAGAGCCCTATGGTCATGACCAGCTCTGGTGCAGTCAACAATCATGCACAATGAAATGTTGGGATGATTCATCCTCTTATGCTGCATCATCGTCGTAAGAAGAGACGTGCCCAAAGAAATATTGCTCCCACCTCGTCGAGCTCGATATGATCCGCAAAACCTCTTCCACACGCTGGACAAGATGGGTGAATGGTTTTGGCACCTCGAAAGTGCTCTCGAAGTCGTTCTAACGTTGGATAACGGCGCTTGCATTGAATGCATGCGAAATCACCGATAGAAAACTTCTCCTTTCGCTGTAGATCCTGAAAGCGAGTATGAGTGACACAGGGTATCGCCGCGCGCCTGAAGACTAACCCTTGAAAGTAAGAGCTCAGTTTGATTACGCCGACTATATCGAAAATTTCAGTATCAGTGGAACAACCAACCATAGTCAACTGACGGTGCATTTGGAATAACAAGGACGCCACGCTGTTTGATGATAAGCCTCAATTTAAGGGTAGCAGCGAGGAGTGGCATACCATACGCCCACGGGCGGCGAAAGACATGTGAGGCATTGATGACCTCTGTGGAATGTGAAGAAGGGGGAAGGGAGTTGTTGTCGTCGAGTCCCTAAGCAGGCAGCTTTATACTCCTCCGCATCGCATCCATCAAGGTCAGAGAGCTGTGACCTAACAACCGCGAGCCCAAAAGGCATCAAACGCTGCTTGTTGTTCTTGATTGGGTTATGAAAAGACATTGTCTGGATGTATGGGACACATACGCTTCAAATCTACTTCGACGTCCACCTCACGGGGAGAGAGAGTCACAAGAAGCAACAATATATCTGCGTCTGAAGAAAAGAGAGAAGGTGAGCGATATGCGAAACAGAAAACCGACTAGTAGATTGGCATTACCTGATCGAGAACAAGAGCATCGTGGGAAAACGACGGTGCCCACCGGATACAACATTCACCAATTTAGACTACCTCTTTTATTCTCGATGGAGATCTATGGTGCATTTCTGGGAAGGCTTGTTAGCGTACATGGTGGTTCGATCGTGAGGGTTTGACGCGGTCACGCCTAGTCACGCAGTACGCTTGAGATCACGTGTAGCCCAACGCTCTTGCCAATGCCCATGCACTACATTCATGATGTACGCACGTCGCAAACCAGAGGACCACGGTTTCCTGCACTTGCTAACTGTTTTCGTCGACGTCCGTGGCGGTGGTCGTGGTTTAGATTCTAGTGCATTTAGCAGGGCACCCGAGCGCTTCATTTCGAGACCCTATTGTTCCCGATTTCGTTCTCCTGTTCGTCTATCATTCCCAGATGAACCTCGACGAACTTGTGATGTCAGACCATGTCACTGCATGAACACTACAGTGTATCTCTGCACTACTTCACGCTGTGAGTTTCACGGTCTGACTCTTATCCATCGTTTCAGTAGATCTGCTGGTCTGGTCAATCCTGGCACCGACCGGTGGACTACAAACGTCATACCACGAGGCGAAAATGCAGCTGAGCTACTATAAGGACCGCTACCCTACGGACTCGTTTCAGAGGAATTCTTTGAGATAACAACATGCGACGCACCTTGATGTCGGAGCTAACTTTGCCGTGCGCTGGGATGTTGAGTTCCTTGAACAACAAGGGACTGTATTAAAAGGTGTGTACAGTATGCAAATTTTGACCGCTGCCGGACAGCGAAGATGACCCTCATAATGAATTGAAGGTAAAACGGCTGATCTTGCGGCGGCTGATGCTTCTGATAACGGTCCTCATAGACAGTTTTCTTTGCAAACCTGCCCCCAGGTTGTGACATTCACCGCGACACTGAGTCTTACTGATTCGTTTTCCAGACTTCCAGCTTGCGAATTCTCCCCTAGCAGCAGCCAACAACCGGAATCAGAAATACTACCCTCATCATCAAGGCGCCTAATGGCAGGCACGGCGTTTCAACTTCCATGTAGGCTGTCATTTGGTGTCACACAAATGAGGCGCCAATAAGACACATTATAGGAAAGTACATGTGCCGACCCCGTGGAAGTTTCTCTCACTTTCGCCCCCAGTTTTCGCCTTGGGTAGAATGCCTCCGCCAGACGGAACATACTACATCTACGACAAATTCCAAGACGCTGTTAGTGCAGATCCACCTCCAGGAGGTGTCTCGCTCTCCAAGTTCGTGAATGGCGCGACGGATCAGCAGGTGAATTTCCTCTTATCGTCCTGCTTGTATTTGAAGGCCATGAACAGTTCCAACTCATAGGCAATCCGGGCGTCTCTCATGTCTTGCGCAATGTTCGATATCACACATACATCGGTAGCACAAATGATGATGGCGTCGTTCAAATCACAACGCCAAAGCCATGGTATATCAACAACACCGGCGATACGGACTGGTGGCAGTGAGGGGTTGTTTCTCAATCGTCATCTCATTCCTGGCTCACGCGTTCCAGAATATCGTCGAATTCCAATCGTGGCGGACCGTTCTGGGTAGGAAATGGTCAAAGTTCGGACACAAAGAACGCTACGGTAAGCTTTTGGTCTGTGTCTACCGCAATCCTTTCATAACGGCTCACACTGCGTAGCTCGACCTCTCTTCTGAAGGTTATTATTCGTGGTACTTTCTTCTCGTAAGCGATGTGACTGGATCTTCATCTGTGTCCCTTCCCGCCACCCCAACTTCGACCTCGACATCCACTGTCTCATCTTCATCGCCAACGTCAAGCACCGCGTCAGACGGCGGCCTCAGTCAGAGTGATCTCATCTCTCTTGGCATAGGCATTCCAAGTGCGCTCTTCACCCTCATTGGCGTCTTGATAGCATGGAAGAAACCTAAGTGGATCAAGCGAGCACTGAACTTCCTCTGTTGTGGCAATCAGGTAAGTCGAACCTACATCCTGGAGCTATAACCTGACGGCGGTGTACTACAGAAGAAAGAAAATGATCAAGTTCCTCTTAGCGAATATGCCAAGCTCAGTGAGGATTGATGGTATGGCACCCGAACCCGAGGTGTCTGAATGATGCGTGCTTGATTGTGTATTTTCGTGTGTGTACAATATATCATATACCGTGTGTTACAGCGCAATCGACTGGGAATAAACGTCTAAACAATTGAAAAGCAGAAGCCTTCTTGGCATTAGGACTGTCTCTGATACTACCAGTGGAGTGCGCACCAGAAAAGCCTTCTTCGTATCACCGATATCAATCAACCACTGGTCGCAGACACCGAAGCTTCCATTGACGTGCGCTGTCCGGGTAGAAATGCGCGAAAACCTTCCAAAAGGGAAGGATGATCTTCAAACAGCTTTACTACTGCTATCGTAACATCCTGTACGTCCCTTCTATAGTCTCGTGAATCTGAGCAGGACCGTGCTAAACAACACCTGAGACGTACTTCTGGTTCTTAAAATCGGCTAGTATGCTCAGAAACTGGGGATAAACCTCTGGCCTATCCTTGAACTGTAATCTGATATCGTCCAGATACCGCAAAACTTCAAGTTGGAACTTCTGACGTGCGAGATCAGGCGCTGTGTGCGATTCGGCAGTAGTCTCCGATTTTGACAGCATGGAGGCTAGTAGGAGGGCGCTGTTCGAGTCGGTGAAGAAGTAACGGTCTGAATTACGCATCTAGAAGGATCTGATGTCGCTAAGCACTGGTGTCGGACCTGAGAGGGTCCTCTGTGGCTGTGCAACAGCAGCACAAGTACAAGGCCATCAGAATCATAATGCTGAGGGCCATTGGATAACTTGAAGATAGAGCACAATGGAAACCGTCCCGCAATAATATACATTGTGTTGAACATAAGTATCCATCTACATAACACCACACACGGCACGCTCTGCCGCTTCTTGTCAAAGTTGGTCACACACAGTTTCTCTGAAATACCAGGATGCATCAGTATCTTTCGTTTCCAATGGAGAACGAGACCCACTCTTATGAGACGAAAAGTTTGACTTTCGTTCGCTTTGGTGCCAAAACGTATTCAGTGGTCCCATTACGGGACTGTAGGCAGCCAAGCAGTCGACCCCACTCGACGGTGCAGTTGATGTCGCTGCGGCGAATGACAGGAGCGAAGTCGCCCACGCAGATGAATGCGGATTGGCGTGATAAGGAACACTGCTGGGCGTACATCACAAAAAGTGTGCGCCGCATGCATGCGGTTGCATGAGCGGCAAAGGGATACACAGCTTTTTGCCAAATGTAAGTAGAGTTTCATAGGCCCTTATAATACACGACAATTCAATAAATGGGTCTGAATTCGTTGTAAGGCATTGCACCGAATGTAAGTCCATTGTACGCACCTTTATATGTAGCCTTGTGTGTACCTATGTATAAAGCTATGTATCACCCATGTATATAGCTTGAATATGACTTACATACTGCATACCTTGCCCTTTGTTGGAGTTTCCGAGGCGGACGTCGCCTTGGTCGCGGCTGTGCGCGACATGCCCTTCCGAACAACAACTGTGGCTTAGCCCGAAACGAGATGGTACATTTCGGCAAGGCGGCGCTTTACCTAAAGAGGCGAAGACCAATACCTTGGCCGAAAATCTGGATCGATTCAGCAGTGAGAGTATCGAGGGGAAGTCGATAGCGTGCCAATGGGTCATACCGTTCGGGGTAACGACGGTAGTAACACCATCAGCGTTAAGAGCCATGCACGCAGCCACGCGATATCGACGCGATCAAAGTACCCTCGGTGGTGGCCATCGGAGGAGGAATGTAAATGGATTTCTGGATAACGGCACGCGCGACAACGGGAGTCTCTTGCGTTTTACCTTCACTTTCCGCCGCTCTTGACGGTGTTGGTCTTGCCGGCGAGGCCGGCACCAATAGCCTTGAGTAGATATCCATTGAAGCTGATGCTCATGGCAAGGACGACAATGATCCGCTTGGAAAGGAGATGATCACCGACAAGACGAGACCAGGCGGACATGAAACTCTCGACGAGTTGGTGGTCGTATGAGGGCCGGCAGTCGGGACGGTGACGGGAGCGACAGTCGCGAGCATGGCTGGCGAGGGAGTGACACGGACGTGGAGAGGAGGGTGAACCTTGGAAAGAATGCTCACATCCTCTTCAACGTCAAAGCCAGTGAGCTCCTCGGCGTCAACGAGAGCACCAAGGGCAGCGCGCATGCAGGTGGCAACCTTCCGGATAGTCGACACATACGTGCTGTGGCGCAACGACGATTTCAACGAGATAGTCGCGAATGATGGGATAAGTCACGGATTCAAGAATGACCTTTCCCGCCAGTTTCAGCTGGCCACCCGAGCTAGGACCGCCAGAAGGGCTTGTAAATCGCCTCCGTACGTCCATGCAAAAACGCCTTCGTCATCGCCGGTTCATACACACATTCAATGCGGCCTATCACACTATCATATCAGCTCTTCTCCCTCGCGATATAGCGAAAGCACCCACCATACAACCCAAAATGCGCCACCTGGAACGCCATCTGCAGATACGCATCCGGACTAAACCTGTGGCTGCCAGCTGGTGATAAAATTCTTGCCATATCCCTTGAACTCCAACGCCTGACAGTCGTTCTGGCATATTAAATCGCTGATGCGTGTCACGGCAAACCGCACACCCACCCTCAGCTCCGCCTTAAGCTTCCACTCCAGCCTCTTCGGTGTAGTGTCTAACGGCGGAGTAGGGGCTTCTTCTCGTTGCCCGGTGCGCGATAGGCTTTCGCGTGTGGGAGAGCTTAGCGTGGAATAGCGTCGGCGCGGATGGGTTGATGGAGCGCGCCAGAAGCATAAGACCCTCCGTGAAAATGTCGGCAGCGAACCGCAGGACAGTGTGGCCGTCAACGCCTGTGTGTTCGAAGTTGATTCCGGCAGCGCCATCGGCCGTGACAATGATTTGTACTAACTGCAATCAACAATCAATACAATCGACGATTAGTCTTGGTGGCAAGAAACCCGCACCTTGTCGTACCAGTGATTGGTACACGTCCCGACCTGGACACCGTCCTCAAGCCCGTAAGTTCCGCAAAGGAAGTTGCTGCACAGTTCCGCCAAGTCGTCAGGTGCGGTATAAGCGGGCCATCATTCTTCAAAAAATCTTCCACCGCAGCTTCGGTTCTCGCATGCTCCGCCTCGTCCTGTACGGCTTCCAGCGCCTTCAAGTATCGTTCACAAGTATCCTCCGCCGGCGGAATAGGGAGCTTCGGTAACTTATCCTGGAACTTGAATATCCACTGCTCGAGCGCGCCATCCTTGTTGCTGTGAAATGTCAACATCAGAGATTGTGGAAGATGAACAAAGAGCAGATATCGCACTTTTTGTACGTGATGCGGGGATGCTTGGACATGTTGTACGTCGACTTTGACAGCGGCGAGAGCTCAAGTGAGATGGAGGAGGGTGCGGCCTAATCGAGAATAAGAAACCGTTAAGCAAAATCAAGTCAAGTGTTACTCACATCCTGCTTTTCTGGATAGAGTCAAGCGAATAGACAACCTGCTGTAGTTCAACCGGAATAAGCGAGCTGTCCGCCGCCGACCGCGCGTGGTGCCAGGCATGCTCGCGGACATTGACTCATTCTTGTTGAGTGTACAGCGCATGCGATAGGTGAAGGGTCATTGAATTGACTCCGACGTCGCGAAGAATGCCGAGTGCTTGATAGCAGACAAGCTATGGAAAGAGGCCAATGTTCCGACAATGGAGAAGAAGTCAAACATCTCAATGGCTGAGTTTGAGGCGTGTATCACGAATAGCTTGAGTACGGCGCGCATTTTAGGCAGGCGTCTCGTTAGAGGTAAATATTCTGGGAACTATGAGTATTAATCTAGAAAAATAAAGGGAATGTTGCGTACTGGGACGGGCGGGGGGACTGTATAGACCTTGCACATATCTACGCATTGTCAGCTGCATTCTGAGCGAACCATGGCACGTCACTCACCTGGCAGCGCAACGATCTCGAGGATTGTCTGTCCTTGGGCCGCAGCGCCCTTTGTGTCCTTTAGAAGACGACCAACTTGAGCGCCATACGCCTCCTCGCGCCCGTTGACAAAATAGGCGAAATGTTGGCGCCGAGCCGCTTTTCGTAGTTGGACACGTATATCTGCGGCGTCCGGCAGCGAATGCAGAGATGAGAGTAGAGTAGACGTCGGGATTGAGCTCCCGGACCCATCAAAGACGCGTGGAGTCGTCCCAGTTGTCCTGACAATCCATGGAGCTGTTCCGCATGCCAAAAGTATGGTACAGCAACGTAAAAAGCGGCCAAGACGAGTGCAGCGCGGTCAACAAAGTCGGACAGTGGTTCCAGCCGCTGACTTGTTGTCGAGTGGACCCAAAGTGGACCGCAGGTGGGACCCCTTTTCCCTACTTACAGTCATGCCGACTTGCCGATGCAAGGCTTGAGACAAACAATGCCAACATAATTTGGCGCGTCATCCCGCCCTCTCTCTTTCTCTCTCTTACCACCACCATCTCAAGCTTGAACACAGTCCGGCGAGAATGGATGGCCCGCGGTTGACTGCATGCTGCCGCTGCACGACCTGGACGATGCTTGACCAGCTGTCATGATCATATCGCCCGGTCGCGCACTCCGTTCTGCGCACAGACGCGCTGATAAGGACTCGAATTCGTCCAGACGTACAGCCAGGCTCTTTGGAGGACGCCGATTGCCGACTTCAACTCGGTGAGGGGGGTTGAAATGATCTGCGGGCATAAATGCGTCAACCATATTCGGTTCGTCATCATTAAAATTCGCCAGGCTGCTCTAATACATATTGTCTAGGTTCTTTCCCGCAACGGACATGCTCCCGCATATCGTCAACGAGTGCATCTGGCAAAACACGTTGGGATTACCACCGATCGTCCCAGCATTGGTGGAGTAGGACGTCTGGTATGCGCCCCTGATGTGATGGGGTACGACGAGGACGCATACAATCGTATCTGAGCAGCAGAGTGGATGGGACAACATCGAGAGGTGTGTCTTCTCTATCGACGCGTAATGCGAAACTAACACGCCATTTAGCGCGTCGCCAAGGCCGCTTCCTCTTTCCTAGGCACAATACTATTACTAGAGGTAGGCCATGAAGCCCTTCTTCTCCTCAGTACTAACCTACTCAAATTTACCACCATCCCCGGTCTTCGGACTATAGCCAGAACATCATTGCAGTGGGATTCTCTTCAGCTAGGTGATGTATGGGATTTTCCCGCCTACCTTGTCCGAATGCTTACATTGCTCGATAGATAAATCACTCGGCCTGTCTTCGTTTAACTCAATGCTGCGCCGACATCGTCAAGAGATTAGGGATGCACCAAGTGACTAAGCTTGGCCAGTATGTGACCAGCATTACTCTCCTGGACGTCGCCTCATGTTCCTTTCAGCGCGTTCAAGTCCCTACGGTTTGCAGATGAGACGCTGATGTCGCCTTCGTTCTGCTGTCGACTCCGATGCCATTACTGCTTGTGGTACGTATCTGCGCTCCGCATTTTGGCCGCATTTACCGAAACGTCACTGATCGCGTTCTAGGAACATTCTGAGGTCGTCAAATTCCCCTCTAGTCATAGTGTGCTCGGCAGTACTATCTGAGGGTATGTTTCTTTGCTCCTAGAGTCACGATGGACAGACGTTTCCGCCCGTAGTTACTACTTACTGGTTTACCTTATCGTCTTGCTGTCCTGGTAGACTTGATTATGCTTTCGTTGACTATCCGTGATCCGAAATTAGACAAAGCGAAATATGCACCACTGTGCCGGTGTAGTGGCAACCAATGCAGGATATATAGAGCATACCAATCTGAATACATAGAGCATACCAAGCTGAATAAATACAGCATACAAAGCTAGGTACATACAATATACAAAGCTGTATACAAAGCTGTATGCAAGGCTAATGCAAATGTCATACATATGATGATACAAGGGATATACAAAGGTAATACAAATGGTGCGTATCACATCATTTCCATTTCGCCTCCTTGGCATACACGTACTTACAAGTTGACTAGAGGCTAGGTTGGGCTTTGTAAGTACTTCCAACTGATGTGGGACCATACAATTGGCGTACATGCAGCGCAGGATTTCTGTGATGTAGCTGTACTTGCAATGTCTTCATAGGCCGGCCATTATATCGTAAATACGGTCCTGACACCACGCTCGTTGTTGACTCAGTGCTGCGGGTCGTACCGCACAGCAACTGAGAAATACTCTATCGTGCGCACGATGCTTTTTGCGCAGCAGATAGTCGTCCATCAGCTACAAGGTAGCTCGCACGATGCACGAATAACAAGAGGCACTAATAGATCATTGAGATACAGTTACACGTACAGATGATAATTCTGCGCTTATTGCACAGTGAACATTTGTATCACAAGGTCATCACCGGGAGTGGGTGAATAATGAATCTCCACTTCCAGCTCACGCGAGTTCGTGTCACTCTTCCTGCAGTAGAAAGTGCCAGATATTTCAGCGCCTAAACAGTTTCGATTAGGCGGGAAACGACATGATGAAAAGACTACTCACCTTCTTCGACAACAAACGGTTCACGTACTAGAAAAATGGTTTGTTTCCAATGCGTGGGTATGCTCTGAGGCCCCGTGCTGAAGCTGGTGACTTTTTCTTTTTCGGTGCCCTGGCTCGGTCGACGTTGGGCGTTGGGCTTTCCGCCAACAGGCCAAACCTCGGCAAGGACGACTTCGTTCTCCTTGATGACCTTTACTTGCGTGTTTGGCGAGACGGGCTTCCCCGTCATAGTGAAGAAGGTGTCAAAGTATAGAATGAAAGCCGTGACCTTTGTCCGTCGTTCGACGGATGTCACTAGCGTGAAGGTAGAGGAGAAGTTGAGCTGGCGGGCAGTAATGTCGGGGAGATACAGGTCCTTAACGGTATAGGGAGCACTGAGGATGGTGTCCGGTCCTACGACGTCAATTATGGCTTCCTTGTACAGGTCGCCCGACATGGCAGAAAGATCGAAGCCTGGGAGTAAGGATTAGTAGGAGGATTAGAAAATGAAAATTGAGCTAACCATAAACATCATTCCAAAAGGTAACGCGATCCTTGAGAATCTCGCTGGCGTCGCACAGGGCAAACATCATCTTGCACTGACTGGGGGCCATGACACCGCCTGGCTTCAAGAACCGATCGCGGGCGTTCAGAACCGAATCCAACATCGACTCGTACAACAACGCGTAACCCATCCATTCCGAGATAATGACGTCCACCTTCTCTGGAATTTCCAGCTCTTCCACCTTACCCCTCATGACGGTTATAATATCCTCGAAGCCGTTTGTTTTGACGATTTCCTTTGCCCGCTCGGCAATGTCGCTAGCGTCTACCGCATATACGCGCTTCGCCCCGCCGCGTGCAGCAAATAGCGAGAGAATGCCTGTCCCGCAGCCCACATCGAGTACGACGGCGTCTTGGAAGAGAGTTGGATTGGTGAGAAGAAATTGGGCGTAAGTCGACGTCCGTACTTTGTCTTGAATCATGACGGCGTGGATGTCTGCCATATCATTAGAATGCGTAACTTGAAGTGGTCATGAATCTAATGTACCATTCGCGCCGTAGCTTTCAAAGTAATGGGAATCATCATCGCGGGGACGAGGAGCGGAGGGCCCGGCCTCCTCGGAGAAGCTGGCAAAGTCCATTTTTTGCGCGACCAAACTTCGATACTCTTGGAACTGCTGTTGGGTACGAGCCAACTCCCTTTGAAGGGCGAGGATTTTGCGAGAAGGGTCTGAACTTTCCAGCTCATCTTCGGAATCAGACCAGTCATCGGATTGAAATTCTATTCGCAAGTTCAAGAAATGTAGTCATCACAGATCAAGTCGGCTCACGAAGAAGGGGATCGTCATCTACCACCGGGATGAGATATTCGTCGGCGTTAAATTCAACCCCAGTTAGCTTGGATGCATCCCCTGGAGGAAGTTTCTGACAATATCAGCGAAAATATGTGCGGAACAAACGGGTTACACACTTTTCTTCTGATATAATTTATCAGACGAATTCGACCATGAATATCCAGTCCTAAAACACGTCAATCAATTTGGAGGACGGGCAGTGTAGAAATAAACACACCCAATTTAGAGCATTGAGTATTCAAATCAAATCCGTGGTTAGATCTGTCATGAGCGAGAGCTTCGTCGACTGTCGTGAAAATTTTATCCTCAAACAGAGATCGACAAGACTGCTTGGCCGAGTCGGACACCCAGTCGTCCCAAGTTTCCTCTTCGTCATCGTCGCTGCTAGATTCGCTGAGCACATCGTCACCATCGCTGTCGATGAGGTTGGCCTCTATGGGGCGCCCGCGCAAGTGGATGCTCATGGTGGAAGGAAAGCAAGGTTTAAATCCGTCCGATCACCGACACGTGATGTGGCTGTACCTCGCGTTTGCTGCAGCGGCTTCAGGAGAGTCACCACTCTGCCTTACATTGATGAAGGTCGTAGGCCGCACCCTGAACGTCCTCCAAATTTCAGGATGGCTCAACTTAGTGCAGTGACCAGCAGTGGACCGATATCTAGGAAGCGGTTTCGAATCTCTAAAGCGGTTGCATAAGTATTCAGTCATTCCGCTTGTGGCTTGACTATTGACCGAGCTTGTAGATGTACAGTCGAGGTCTAACCTACTCTCCAAGAAAAAGCAAGAACAGGAATTGACGTGTTTGGACGCGAAGTTTCAGACCCGGCCACTGTGTTACCGCCAAAGCGCTCCAACACCCTCAAGACGACTTTATCTGGCACTGTGCCAAAGCATGCACTCAATGCAAACCCTGCGCTATTTATTCCTTTCCGACACTTCAATCTCCACGATTCGGCGATAGAGATCGTGCGAACCTCCAGCGCTTGGGTTTAAGAAGCAGACGATGCTGTTGTCGCTAGAAATGACTATATCAAACCAGGAACACATTCCCAAACTCCCCAACCTATAAAGTCACGGTCTCACCTACAGATCTCATCAGCTCTCCCCATGACCAGCGAACAATTGAATCTACAGCAATCCGCATCGACGGTCTCCCTTCAATCGGCCAATACGGTGACATCCACTGCGCCATTGATTGGAGTTGCACCCAAGGACTTCTCAACTGCCTTTGGGGAGTTACAGTCTCGATATGGGACCAGCGGATATATCCGACGCCCAAACCAAAGAAGGTGGCGGGCTCGAAGCAAGCGAAACCTGCAGAGCCTAAAGGAACGCAATCGGCACACTGGCAGGATCCGCATGGGCCTGATGCGTCGTCGTTGCCCAACCCGAAAAAGAAGAGGACTGTTCTTTCCTTATTCAAAAGTGAGTTATTTTTGCGCTCTGATAAGTACTGAAGAGTGACTGAGCCGCCGCGTCAATAGAGAAGCAGTGATGAACGTTGAACGCCTGACTTGGGCTTAGGGCGAAATGTGATCCGTGTCAAACGTGCTATTATCGAATGACGAAGTTATGCTTGTACTTGATCATCCAACCAGATACGAATTTGCTCTTGAAAAATGCCGAGAAATGGCTCCAAGCCGCAGGCGCCTGGAGGAACGTAGAGTTACGCAGTCATGCGTCATCGGTTCCGCAGGCGCGTGAGCGCGTTTCCCGAGCGCGCATACAGTTCCTTCCACTGCGGCAACATATTCTTTGAGTCAGCCATATGTTCAGTGACACTAAAACCGACGGGCCCGAATCTCTTGTACACGAAGTGCGCCTGACTCGTCTCCTGCGAAAGGCGCCATCCCCTAGACCCTAGGTCTTGTGCAACGCGAAATACCCTAGACCCAGGACGCGTTCTCTATAGAGGTCATCGGTATATAAGCAGGCCGAATCTCTTTGGAACAGTAAACACCGACGTTCTAAACAGCAACCAACTATTCAGACACTTAAAGTCGCAGTGATGTCAAGCAACTCCACGACTTCGACCACTTCCCTCCTTTCGAAAGACTCGCGGTCGTCGAGCAGTAGCGGAGATAGCTCCAAGTCGGGTGGCCTGCTGGCTTCCATCTTCAAGAAGGCCAAGCCAGACGAAAGTACGGGTATGTGGCGTATCACTATGCTATGGACTGTTTCGTTGCTACTGATTCCATATCAGAGAAAGCCTCAGAGAGCAAAAAGTCCAGTTCTGGAGAGTCCCTTGCGTCGTCGGCGGAGTTTTCGAAGAAAGCAGCAGAGAATGGGTGGGCTGCGTCTTCGGCCACCAGGCCTTCTTTGGGGTAGCCGGAGAAGCGGTGACAAGATGGGAAAATCCTACAAACTTGATTTGTTTATACGTGTATGTTGCTCCGGGTGCAGCAAACGGGAAGGTTGGAGCCGTGATAGGATTCAAATATAATGAGCCATTTCAGACTTAAACTTGTTAAAAGGCCAGGTGGGAAAGGGGATTTCACGTGGCCACGGTGGCGGCCGGCACTTGAACAATAACCACGATCATCAACAATTTACCTCGCCCTTCACAGCTTTCCTTGTGCACAGAACAAGACCTTTCCTTGAAAAGGCCGACTATGGGGCATCCCACATTCTACCTCAAACCATGAACACACTACCACAAGCGAAACGACTAGAGGTACCCACCCCCAGAAGTCATTTGGTTACTACTGACTATCAGTCTCATAGCAAGAAGCCAAGGATGGCTCGATGTCAGCATTGAAAGACCTTGGGACGCTCGCACTTTCCGAGCCGTCCTTGTTTCTGCGTCTTCTGGGCATAACCGCCCACCATATGCAACGGCGGCCCGCTACAAAGATGCCGACACTTTCGGATCGAAAATTCGAGGACCTGTACACGGTCTCGCAATGTTTCGCGCAGTTAGAGCGCGTCGTTCACAAGCCTGGAACCCTCACGCGTTACACTTCCAACCGACCTACCCTTACCAGTCTATGGCCGCAGATGTGCGCTTGGTTAACGCAGTTCTGCGATCATTATATTCTGGATGCCCCCACAGAGATCTCCGAGGGGGATTATGCGAACGGTCTACACGACATTATGTTTGTCGTCGTTCGCCTCCTCGCCACAATGGTGTACGACGCAGCGCTCTGCAATGTGATGTACATCCACGATGGCGAAAAACTTGTAACGTGTCTGTCGAGACTGTTGGTGCGCTCCGTCGCTGATGGTCTCCGGACTGAAGAATGGTGTACGCATGTCGTCATGCGAATCACGGGCCTGTATCCATCCACCACTCCTTCCCTCTTGGGGGCAATTCAGACTATGTCGAGGGAGACCGTCAATGCATGTGTACGCACACTTGTACTCCGTCTCAGTGAACCGAAACTGGACCTGAGCATACTCAAGAGCACTCTCACCTTCATCGGCATGGGGGCGCTCAATTCCACCCATGTTCTTCTAGATCTTCTTGCCTCTCGCATCGTGTACTGGGTGTGTTACTTCATTGAACGGGTATCGGCTAGGCGAGAAAATCCGAGGCTGCGATTCCAGAAGGAGTTGGCTTGTCTCTGCACTTGTTCTTGCACCCAGATACTCGTACTTGGCCGTATCATGGGCTATACTTGGGTAGCCCAAATGTTCGAGAGTGGTGTATTGCAGGCCATCCTCCGATTGAAATCTCTGTTCAAGTATAGTCCTGCATTGAATTCGGACACAACTATCTTCAGCACCCTATGCGATTTTCTTAAATCCCTGGTGCCCTACCTTGCATATCGTTCCGTTCTACGCCACGCAGCTCACGCTTTGCGGGATATTAGAAGAAAGGGTCTTGAAGATGGCTTTTCGGACGCGCTACAGGGAGATGGACAATGTCTTGTACGGGCATGGGAGACACTGAGGGATGCTATTGACCAACGATGGGAGTTTAGGGAGCGCTGCTTCGGCAAAGGCCTGGCCAAGGATACTTGCTGTTACAAACCGGTAAGGTTACAGCACTCTTCAGCTCTCACTAGTATCAATTTGATTCCTTAGTGTTCGAAATCGGCGCTCGGTATGAAGGCTTGCGTGAAATGTGACATGGCGTTCTACTGTTCCGACATGTGTCAAAGAGAGGCCTGGACTAACGGTCATCGGGAGACGTGCGAACGCATCCAATGCATGAAACGGGGTACGTTCCATGGCTAGAATTCAAAGTCTATTAACAATGACAATTTTCCAGACGGGCACACGCCTCCGCCATCCCCACGAGATTTGGACTTCGCTGCGAAGTTTGCCTTGTCGCAACTTCTTCTATCCGTCGAAGACCTCCGAAAGGCCTCCGAGAAACATGTCCACGATCACCTACCACCTGTGATGGAATTAGATTTGACCAGTATCGAACGCAAAGTTACATTCGGCTCGGCGCACAAGTATATGAACTACAAGGGGTGGGAAGCTGTTGTGAAGCTAGCGTGCCACGACCGTGACGCTGGGTTCTTGTTTCATTGGGAGCTTCCATTTCGTGGACAGGAGCGGTACAAAGTACTTCAGCTAGTATATGCGGGGGCAGCACAGAAGATGGTAATCTGTCAACCGAATATAGAGCCCTCGGTATAATACATGTTCTGTCGCGACTGAATGTAATCATAACGTCTACTAGACACGGGGAATACCAAGGGAATACAGCTAACAGAGCATATGAGCCGGCAACAGCGCGCGCCGATAACCGGACTTCAGTAAAAACCAGGGTACGCCCTTGCACCATCACCATCACCACCACCACCTAAACTTTTTCGAGCCCCGCGGGCGCTGTGAAGCCATGAATTCTCGGGCTTCAAGTAAACTGATCATCCCTCATCTGTACGACCCAGCTTCCACCTTAGTTGGCATATTGGACCAGCTATCCCCGGACGAGCCTACGCAAGGCCGCAAGATCGCTTTGGTACGTACGCTTGATTGATGTGTACGCCCTTGTTTTAAGAAGTTTAAAACATTGCTCATAAGTCAAAATAGATTCTCCATGGTTCTGGCGGGTTAGTAGACTCTTCAATGAGGTTACATCTTTAATTACAACACCAGACATAAGGATTACCTCTTCCAAAAGCGTCTTGCGCTACGCTTGCCGATGGATTCATTCCGCTTCGACTTTCGGTACGTTCTTCATCGTACTAGGTCGCATTAGGTTAGTTGATCGATGTTTAGTGGTTGTCACGAGTCAACAGGCACTTGGCGACAAGGTGGTCTGAACGACGACGTTGATGACTTGCGGGTCGTCACAGATTACCTCAAGAGTAAGCTTGGATACGATGTCGATTTGGTAGTCGGTCACTCCCGCGGATCTGTCGTCGGAATGAAGTGGATTTGCTCAACGGAGGAAGGGCAGAGGGTTTCGGCGTTTATCAACGTCTCTGGCCGGTGTCGTATGAAGGCAAGTTAGCCATGGCGAGTGTGCACACAGGAACTAACATGGTCCACAGAAAATCTACGGTGAGCATTGGATTCCACATGTAATCCCGCCTTCTGAAGCCTTGGAGCAGAGTCGAAACTATACCATAGCGGGTTGAAGGATTTTGACGAGCAAGGTTATACCATCTGGAGACCAACCGTGGCTAGGAAAGTCCTGGAATTAAAGCTATACCCAGAAGACTTCCGCATGTTTGCCGAATTCGACACCTCGTTCGTCTGGGACCAATTTCCCGAGCCGACAGACGTACTGACGATACATGGTCTCTCCGACGCAGTTGTTCCACCGTACGTTAAATCAACTGTTTCATTTTTTCGCTGCGTATCCGTGACTGAACAACACCAGGTACGATGCCATCATCTACTCTAAGGCGCTGAGCCGCCGTAGGCCTGGAACCCATTCGTTGCATCTCGTTGAAGATGCGGATCACAATTTCACAAACCGCCAAGATGAGGTGGTTGACGTGATCTTGGAATGGTGGCAGGCTCATCTGCATAAAGATCTCGCCACAGGTATCTGGACCGCAGCCACAGATATTCGCGGAAAACTGTAACCACATATTCCTATCAATGCAACTATGTTCTAGACTAGGAGTCAGGTCTCCCGGCGAAGGCTTTCCGCAAATCCTCATTTCGAGGCCTAGTGTATCCGTGCCATCAGCCATGCTGTCCAATATCCGCTCTTGTTGGTATCACGGAGTGAGTCACGCCTGTCTTCGACTGACTTCTGTTCAGGTACGCAGTGTCGTCATGATCTTCGAATGACTGGATGCGGACCTCATTGGATGCGCCACATATCCTGCTCAGTGCCTGGAAATCAGCGCGGAATGTACCCGAATCCAATTGCGTATAGTACCCAAGAATATCGTGCTATCGGCTAGTGGCGGGGCGGGGATGGTCGTCATCCTTTCAGGATTCAAGTGTTTCTTTCGTCAATGGCTTTCAAGTGCTTCTGTAGTGAGTGCAATTTCGTGTAGATGTAATAATAATAACCTTGACTATGCATAGATTCTGTAATTACGACGATAAGAATTAGTGCAAATGTAAGTGTAATCGGTCCATGAACTGTCTCCTGCTCAATCTACAACAGTTTATCTCCGCGCCTCTCGGTGATTTGCGCTTCCCTTGTTAAATTAACCGTCCCCCGCCATCGAGATCCATAAATAAAAATACATCGGTGCCTCCAAGCCTTGAACAGCGTCGATGGAATTAAACCATCGGGTGTGTGGGTAGGAAGCGGGGAATTAAGTGAGTGGTAGAGTATGTCGCAGCGATGCTGCGTAAGCGATGCCGATTCGGGTTAGAGCGCGATCGGTCGTGTAAGACCGAATGCTTGCGCGAAGGGAGGAATGTGGGGTAATGGCGCGTTCAGAAGAACACGGCGCCTGTCTGTGATGCGCCTCCTTTCACAGTTGTTTGGGATCCCTGGCCAGAGGGCTTGTTAGAACCAGAGTTTTGGCCGCTCATTATGTGGGAGGTGAAAGGAAGGGTGTAGGGTGTAGGTGGTAGTGGTAGCGGTAGTGGTTTAAGTGGTTCCGGAGATGTAGTCGGATACCAGCTGTGAGGAGTACTGAAGGATCGACGGAAAAGACGGGGCCCTTATATAGGATTTCTGGCAACTTCCGTACGGCACATAAGCGCGAAGGGTGACTTGCTCTGACTCTATTTGGGAGGCGTGACGGGGCCTTTACCAATCAAAATCTCACGAAAGCGCCTAGTTTGAAAAATTTAGGGAGGAGTGATACAACGAGTCAACGCCCGTCTCGTTTCACAGATTTGCAGGGTCCATGGGATTCCTATTTGGGCAATCAACACTGCAAAGCTGTTTGTTCCTGCCCTTTCATTCCGAATTTTTGTTCTTTTCCTGTACACAGCCTCGCCGCCCTTCGTGTATGACGCGGTCTGGGTAACCGCCGAAACCGGGATGCGGTGATATCCAGCCATATCGCTTTGCGATTGCTTATTCTATCCCTCCTTGGCTCAAAACGGTACGCAGGAATCGTTCCGCACTGAGCGCTATTTTACAAGGCATCGGTATCTTCCACTCGCCGCCCCAATTGCCGTGGGTGTCGCTAGTTATTTTCTCCCTTCGAGTTCGCTTCAGAAGCGTGACTTCTGTAGCTACAACTAGTAAACATTGCGGGCATCTTCCACGTTCCCGAACTCGTGTGTCATGCAGAGGCCGGACTACGCGAAATAGCAGATATCAAACTCAAATCAGCCGTCTCTGCCATAATCATCAAAATGGTGACGCGGTGACGTTTCATTGCGCATTCCTAAAGCGTATGCATCGCTCTCACTCGTCTAGGGTTCTACTTAATCCCGCGGTTCAGTATCATGTGCAAGGCATCAATGTTAGCATGCCGGCCTTTCAGGTCTCAGGTCGCCCTCCCGATAACGTTACAGACCCGTTTGATGTACACTTTGCGATGGTCCTGAAATGATTAATGCAGCACATCGTTATTCAAACGGGATGGTCTGGGGATTGTCCCAATTAAAGTAGACTTGTGGACAGGTTCGGTGAGCTCTCTATCTGACGCGATGAAGCCCGTTCACAATTCCAAGAATTGATAAATCAGCTCTAGACACGTCGAGAGTTGGTGCTATGCATAGCCCACCAATATCTGCCAGGTATTCTTTGAAATGAAATGAATCAAATGATGCATGGTTGCAAATATGACCCTCCAAGGTTCCCCAATCCTTCAAGTCCGACGGACATATCGGTGTGGAACGTGGGCGTGGCTGTGCTTCCCGAATCGTCAGTTGCTTTCGGAATGCATGCTCACCATCAAGAGGTCCCATTCTGTTCTAAACAGAAACCCGTCAACCGAGAGACTGCCTTTATCAGATTTCCTTCACCCGTGACAGCCTAACCGATTCGGCTTGCATGTTGCAAATACCGGGAGACGCGATATCAGGTAGACTGAGGGAACTCTGCGTGAGCTAGCACGCCAACAATTACGTGCATTGGCATATCTCCAAGCGTAACTATTCTCTCCTGCTATCTGATGCATCCCGGGAACCATGGACTTGCATAGGTCAATGAAAGGGCTGGACTTGCAAATTGGCGGAACACGCAGCTTTCCAAAGACGCCCCCAGCTTCTCGGAAGTGTGAATGCAAAAGTTGTTCGCGAAACACGGAGAAACGTGGTCGAAGAAGAGTTGAGTACGCGCGTGGAGTACACGAGCTCCCTCCAATCACGCATGACTATCCCAATCCGGCACAAGGACAAGGAATTTGCCTGAGCGGCGATCACAACACGCCGCGCAGGTGGACCGTTCTGCGCGTCTTCCGAACCCCAAGTCGGACTTTTCACGCGCGTCTATGGTATAGTGAAGAGTCTCGGGTCTTTGATTCAGCGAGAGCACCTCGGAAACTGTCGAGGACGCGTCAATGGTGACATCTTCGACAGGGCCCTTACGCGAGTGTGGAGGCGAGGCAGATGAGGTACCACTCAGAAGTCCAGACAGTTGACCATTCCTAGCATCAATTCGACATTGCGATGAACACCCGCTATTTGCAACCGGCGGTTTACGGAGCTAAGAAGTTAATGAAAACTAAACGGAACAAAATCCTCCGACGTTGTGCGCGCTTCACGATTGACCATTTAGTTAATTATGGTCCTGACGCGCATTCCCGAAAGACATTCAGGTCTACACGATTTCAGCAATGATTTTCCCACTGAGAAGATCAGTCAGAAGATGATGCCGGCGACATAACATTTGATGAAGCACATACATATTCTTGTTCGCCTCCATCTCTTTGTGAGCAGCCTGTATGTCACTCCAATTGAAAATCTGGGTTCGGATAGGTCAGCCACGGGCACAGGGCGCCAGTAGACCAGTACCTTGTGAATGTACGTCCGTATCACGCCGTCGCCATCTTTACCGCTCACTTTGCCTAGGTACTCGGTCTTCAATCTAACGTTAACGGCCATCAGTAAGGACTTCGCGACAAGTGATTTACGCACTGGGAGATCAAATCGGCCTGATACTGCAAGCTGCGGGACCGGAGTGTCGAGCCAGTTATTTGCAGACGCTTTCTTAGAATCGGTGCCAGGTCGGCCGTTGGTATGGCAGAACCTTGACGAACGTTCAAATATACTCTGCAACATCAAAGTAAGATTCCTACCACTCAAGAACGCAAAAATGACCATCCGTCCATCGATGCCTAAAGAATCTATATTCTTATCCCAGTGGGTCGTTCCCACGAAGTCCAATATCACGTTCACACCGGCTCCGGAAGTTATCTTCCTGACCTCCTCAGAGAAGTCCTGTGTCGTGTAGTTGACGGCATGTGTGGCGCCGTTGGGGATTGAACGTAACCAGTCTAATTTTTCCTTCGTCGACGCGGTGGCTATAACGTTCGTTCTATGAAAAGCTAAGCCAAGAGTTTTATGAAGGAGACAGCACCCACGCTCCAGCAGCCCGCGCCATTTGAATGGCGGCGATGCCCACACCCGATGCGGCAGCATGAATGAGAACGCTTTCAGTCCCTTGAAGCCGTCCGTAAACATGGATACCTTGGTACGCTAAAAGTAATCACCGTGACACCGTCCCTGTTGCACGAAGTAAATTGACATCCTTACCTGTGAGAAAAACTTCGGGAACACTGGCAGCCTCCGCCCAGGACAGCTTCAAAGGCTTATGCATCAGATGTGTTGGATTTACAACGATATATTCGGCGTACGCGCCCTGCGAAACGTCAGGCTCATGGAGAAAAATATCGGCAGTTCCAAGTCCTACCCCACCCGCGATCCCGAAGACTTCATCACCGTCAGCCCACTCATCGGAAACGCCTTGACCAAGCTGTGCTATGATGCCCGAAAATTCGACGCCGAGAAGAGTTGAGGCGCCAGGAGGAACTGGATAGTTGCCCTAATGTAGTTAAGATCAGATTCAGAGGTTCATCTCGGTAGGTGTTGAGGTGTCTACGTTGCGTTGAAGAATATCCATGCGGTTGAGACCAAATGCCTTGATCTGGTCAAGTGTAAGTTGTTTCCTTGACTTCGAGTTCATCGATGGAGACAATCACCCGCACTAGTATCTGGCCGTTCCCTAAAGAGGGCGTCGGTACCTCGCCAATGTACAGGTTTTCGACTGGGCCTTTGCCATCTTTGATCAGTACTGCTCTCATAATGATTATACCTACGAAATCATGATAAACGAAATATACCAGCTCCATCGATATGACTTACCAGGCAGGCTTTATCGCATGTGCTCGCAAATACACGAGCGAGGCAACCGTTGAACGTTAAACTGGTGAAGGTGGTCGGAAGGCAAGTCGCTTTCGACATGACCTCATGATCTGCAGCATGACTAAGTCCGCTATCGGGAATCAGATGAACTATGATCAGTGACCAGACCAACTGCAGTTTCCTTTGAAGGCTTCAGAAGAGGAAGATTGAGTGTTAAAATACCACGATACGTTGGCTGCTTCGGATGCGGCTTAGACGCATGGTCGTTCAAACGTTCATGAATCATCACATTTTGAAGGAACCGGTTTCGCGGAAAACGGCTGTTAAGTTAACGCGCCAAAGAAGTGTCGGCAGGACGCAATGATTTCCACAAGATTAGAGACTACAAAACATTAACTATAAGCAAACAATTGTTAACGCAGCAAATTGTGACCATCAGCGCTCGGACATACATACTGAGAAGGCAGCGCTGATCAGCTTCTAACTCCAGCGTTCGCCGAGTAGCTTCTCCTGCAGGGACATATGCTTTCGTTACCTTGCGAGAGGCTAGAGCCCCATGTATACAAGTGTATACATTCCGTGTATTGCCTTGACACACCGATGTACACTCTCCGATGTTTCAAGGCGGCAGCGTGGCGAGACTAAATGGAGTTGGATCAAGGGATATTTTCGACTCTGTCCTTCAGCCTTCAGGAGATCAGTGGAGGCGGGTGAAGGGCTGTACACGGTCACCGAAGGGCGCGTAGTACCACTCAAATGACCCAGCAAGTCCTGTATACCCCGACAAACACATGAAGACTATGCGGGAGGCAATGTTTTGGGATAAACGAGGCTCCTTCCGACGCGTTCCAGTTGATAGTCGACTTGAAATGTCAAAAAGGAAACGGTCGGGGAAAAATCGGCCATCACAGATTTCGAACTCCGTTAGGGCCGATGTATAAAAGCTTTTTTCTTCCGTTTTTCGGACTGTATCTTCTTGCCTTCACCTGTCGACTCGAATTCTCCTTAACTGTGAGTGTCTCCCTCAGTCCCTTCGCGAATCTCTCTCCTTCTCCCCTATCATGATGACTCATGCTATGGTCCGTGTTTCCAAGAGGCGACTAGACATCGCCGTGCAAATTTGCCGAAAACTTTTCCTAGCTCTCTGAATTCTCTTTACATGTCCTCAATTCAGCTTGCTTACGCGTCTTTTTCAGCGTCCTCTGTCCACGTACCGTCTTTCGTCACCGTCACCGTCTATCATGTGTACTACATGCTCCATGTACCCTGTCATAAATATCACCACAGTTCCCCATCCAGTACAGTGTGATTCAAGGCATACATAGCTACGTTCACAAATCTTTGACGTCGGCGCTCTCAAGGCATTTGAGCGACATCCATGGCTGTCCTTCTCTACGATGATCATCCTTCTATCTATTCGTAGTTACTTGTTCGAATCTGCGCGTCCCTGCGCCTAGTCTATTCTCTTCAATGGGCAAGTTATTACTATGCTACAAGTCTACCACACCGTGATTATGAAGTGTCCAAGAAATTATTCAAGTAATTATAGGATCAACCATGCAGCGGCGCCAGCGCCAAGTAATGCAGCCACCCGAGACTTCCATGACGCAGCTAATGAGGGTGTACTGCTGTTGTCAGAGACAACTGTATTCGTGCCACTCTTGCTGAAGACCCGAACGAAATCCACATCGAAGTAAGCATTGTCGTAATTCGAGGCATCCCCAATGACATAGTCCGTGTAACACGTCCCAGTGCAAGTCTCGGCGAACGTGCTTGTTGCTCCAGCAAAGTCTACAACGATGGTCGTTAGTACCTGCGTGTCTGCATTCATGGCGAAGCAGCGTACCTCCACAAAGCGTAATGTCAAAAATTAGGTTCTGCGCTTCGAAATGGGAATCGATGTCACAACCGCCAGTAGGCCAATTCGCGGTGGGCGTTCCGAGGTTATCAGTGCTTATAGAGCTGGAGTTTCCGGAGATGGAATCTGGGACATCGCTCCGTGAGAAGAACCATACGCTGTTACAAATTGTTAGATTTAGAGACTGAAGGATGAACGGACAGCACGTACGAGATACCACTCTCAGCGAACTCGGTGACGAAGACGCCACCTTGAGCCTGGGCAAAGGCCGCACCATACGACGCCGTGGAGGGATCTGTTACAACACAACCTTCGTTGTCGTTCGTGTCGTGGTTGCAGTCGGTAGAGTTAATGAGAGTGGAGGTTTGTACAGGATCCACTTGTTTGCAATTGTCCGTGGTATGGAGCGCCATTTGATTGTGGGTGACTTGATTGACACCTTCAAAGGTGTCGATTTCACTACCCGTACAGTTCAGTTAATCAGTCTTCACAGAATTTGGCCGTCTAACTCACCCGCCTGTTGGCCAATCAGATGCCTGTGCCCACCTGCGTCGGTGTTAGTTTACGTTTTACACGTATAAAATTAGCCACCCGTCTTACCATGCAGGCCACACCGAGCACTACGCGAAATTGTCAGCGACACGGACATCAGAACAATGACGACGTACTCCGTATGGCACATGGTAAAAGTCGGCTATCCATAGACTGCCAACCTCATATTTGTCGTTGGACGAAATGCGGACTGTCGAGCGCTTCTCGTTGTATGCCACCGTGCTAGAGTTGTCGACCTTCATGATAGCGCGGTTTGTTGAGCTGTCGACATATGCGAGGTTGAGATCAGAATTGGCTCCAACGAAGCTGCAGGGTGAAGAACGGTTAGTGCCCCAGCGGCGGCTCGAAATAGAACAGGATTACATGGCGTCTCCGTTGGTGAGATTGTCGTCTGCCGACGGTGGTCAGTAGGAAAATTCGCGGCATGAAAAGTTACGCACAGTGGTCATAGAACGTCCAGTCGTCAAAGAACCCAGAACCAGCGTATTCTTTGACCATGTCGTAGCTGGTCGCAGCTACCAGTTCGCAGGAGAGGACGCCGAGCGCGGCGACTGCTAGAGAGAGGGAGTGCATGGCGGGGTAAAGGAAGGAAGAAAATGTGATCAACACGGCGGAAAAGAATCTTTAAAGACAGACGGTGCTGCGCGTGCGGCAGATTAAAGTGGCAGAGTCCCTTGCACTGCGATCAACCTTTTAAAAGCGACATATCGGCCCACGTGGAAAGAGGTTCCTTAGTGATGATGAGCTCCGAGTCCATAATTTGGAGTCGAGTTGCCATGCTGTCCTGGTCTTTTATAACATCTCCGCCCCGTACAATCCTCTGAGAACAAGGGCATGGGTGTAAATCTGTGTGTGAGCAATGAGCATTATCGCCCGAAAGGAGAATGAAATCGAATTTCGAATGTGTGACGATCCCCAACTGCGCTCGGCGGTCGCACAGGCGCTCTTGCTATGCTGCCACTGAAGTCCAGATTACGATGCAGACTCCAGAGTCCGGGAGACGAATCGGTTATGACTAATTCTCCGCGTATTGCAATGAGCAGCAGCGACTTGGGCCAGGCTTGTCGGACTAACGACTGATTGAATTTGGGAGAGCCGAGACTAGAGGAACAAGATCGACCTGCGCTCGTAGTAGTATACACAATCGGACGTACACAATTTCCTACTTTCTTCTCCTTAGTAGCCTTCTAGCGAAGCTGTAAGCACAGGAAGAGGAGGCAAAACAGGCGAGCAAGTCGCGTCGTACGGATTATGATGAATCCAAGCAATTTGGGTTATCAGGAGCGAAGCCGTGAGTAACTTCAGCGAAGTGCTAGAGGGAAAGCGTAAGTCAAGAAACATCGCAACGACAAGTGTACCTGGATGGCACGACCAGGGATGCGAACAGATTTTCCGGCGAGACCAGATATGCGATCGCAGCCTCCAGTACCAGGTTCATGCCCATCTGAGTACCCGAAAACCTGTCGTCTTATCCACAGGACGAGGGTTATCCACCATAACATCCTTCAAGAACAGGGGCATCGAGTTATGCTTGCAGGTGTCCGGATTGACCATGGAGAGAAGAAGAAATTTGGCTCGAGAGAACGTCGGTAGAGATGCTAGTCTCGAATCCGTGATGATCTCCCGACCGCGCTTGTATACGCCACTGCGGTCTAAACCATAAGAGGCTCCGATACCCCGCAAGCGTGTTGTGTACAACTAGCTTGCCGTATTACGTTGGGATTGCGTCTCGTCTAGCTGTGGAATGTGGACATGACGAGAGCGAGCAATATCGAGAAGAGGCTAAAGTCACCTTGACGATCTATCCTAGAGAACTGTGAAGCTCCATTCACAACAAGAGAATTTCAATATATCAATACCTTGTTTCGTCGAGGAGGTGGGCTCACCGACGACAGTAACCATCGTCCCATAAGATTTGTACCCTTTGAAAGTTTTGAAACATGGCCAAATCATATTGTTGATGGTTGGAGGGGATAACCACATGGAGGATAGAAGTTGCCTATGTTCGTTCAAGGAGGCGAAAGGTGTTAAGTGGGCATTTATCAAGCGAGGCACGTTCGTCGCTCCACTATCAGGATTTCACAGTCGTGGGGAAGAGCAGTACAAACCAGAAAAGGCGATAATGGGATCGCGTGATCCGGAAGGCTACTTACCGAGGTTAGACGGCCAAGCCCGTTGACACTGACAGTTGCCATCAAAGCGTGTTGAACAAGGCACACACAACCTTCAAAAGGTTCGATGGACGATGGGGCTCATTACCTCTTACCTTCTTACCACCACCTTCCTTCCCGACTGTGTCGCCCACTCTCTGCTAGACGCAGAATTCTTCATTTCTTTTGCACGGTTGCCATACATTCTTTTTTTACTCTTCTTCAAGTTCAACCTAGCATCTTCAATTGGCCACACTTGAAACTGTTATGAAATTCACGACTACCCTTTTCGCAGCTGGCGCTGTCATCGTGTCAGTTTACTCTGCGCCTGTTCGACGCGATGTTGACCCGAATCTCGTACCCGACTTTGGCATTATCGCGGGTACCAACCCGTCCGGGACAGGCGATTGCGATGGGACAACCGGACCCAACGGGAAAACCCATCCTCATTCCTTGCGCATGTCCGCCAGAACGTAACTCATTCATTGCTGTACGGGCTTCGCATGTTCCTTCAATGTGGCGTGTTCTAACAATTGCCACAGCACCTGAGTGCAGATGTTGCGGCTGGACATGCCGTGAACAACCCCTCTGTCGCCATCAGCTTCCCTACAGACGATTCGGTTCAGTCCGAGATTGCGCGTGCCACCGCTGTGTTGATTTCGTTGCAGAATCTGAATGGAGCAGGTGTTGGCTGTCCCGCTGCCTCAACGGATCTGTTGAAAAGGCAGAAGGCTTTGCAAGATGGAACGGCAACAACCGCACCCGCCGCGCCCATCTCGGCACCTGCCACCACTTCGGACCCCGCTACCGCTCCTACAGACGCGAACAACGGCACTACCACGGACACGGCACCTGCCACTGGTGGTGTTGACCCCGCTCTCGTGCCAGACTTTGGCATCACAGCCAACACGAACCCATCTGGCACGGGCGACTGCGACGGCACGATTGGCCCGGACGGAAAGCCCATCCTCATCCCTTGCGCATGCCCTCCCGAGCGCACCTCGTTTATCGAGCACTTGAGCGCGGACGTTGCTGCAGGACATGCGGTCAACAACCCCGACGTAGCAATCAGCTTCCCGGAGGACGATTCAGTGCAGGGCGAGATCGGGCGCATTACGGCTGTGTTGATTTCCATGCAGAATCTGGACGGACCAGGTAAAGGATGTCCGGCGGCGTCGACGACGTTGTTGGTGAGTGAGTCTTGTGTGAGAGTAAACATGTTATTGATGATTTCTTAGGCTACACAAAAGGCTCTTCAGGCACAGCTGTAGTTTCAAAGTGCATACATAGTATAGACCCATCGGCGCGCCGAGTTGGTGAGGGAATAACAGAGTGATACCTTAGTTGGCTGGTGCTGGTCACGTTGTTGCAATGCTACTTGATTCTGGAAGCGTCGTGTGAGCCGCTTATTCTGGAGTGTATACAGTAGGTATCTGCGTGGCTGCTAAGCTCGAGCGACGATCGCGTTCATTTCCTGATTTAGAACTCGCAGAAGCTTCTCAAGATGCTAATGCCACAACGACGCAGGCCGTCGTTAACAGCATGGCTGGCCATCTTAAATGGGCGTGAGCCTGAGTCATCGTCCAACTCTCCTTGTCTACTGACCAGTGTTTGCACAAATTAAGATCAGGCGAATGAGCGTGAGCTCTCTTCACTGAAATCGCAAACAGTCTTGTTACGATAGCGTAGTATGAAAGTTACTTATTTGTATCTGTACCCGCCACATTGTACCTCATTGCGGAAAGGCTTGTCTCTCGACCGCCGTAGGAGCGCATCCTTATTTCCGCCTCCCTCGACTCGCTTGAACAGGAATGACCACAATGCATTGAATCGAGTAGAATACTAAACAACAGTACTTGAAACAGACTACCAACACATATTTTAACTCTTGTTTAATCATAAGAATCGTCTTCGGAATCTTCGGAATCTGACCAAGGGAGGAAGTAACCCACGTCGCTCTCTTCCGTGTCGCCGTCATCGTCGCTTTGGTCTTCAGTACCTTGATTCACGGTGGTAGTGTTCCAAAGGCCATGACCTGCATGTCCCTCCCTCTTCAACGCTGTATTAATAAACCGCACGACACCATCAACGAGCTTGAACACATGATGTTGGTTGAAAATACGTATTCTGGTCTTGAATATCTGTTCCGTCGAGCTCTCGAACTCTGTGTCGTGCAGTAACAGGTTAACCACGTCCCTATCAGTGAAGATGCTATGGTGCGGAAATCCGCCAGCTCGGATGTCCTTTATTGAGAGATCTCTCATGACTGGCCACGAATTCTGGCAGAGGGTTGTCAGGATCCGGTGCTGCAAATGGATTTAGCGCAATCTTCAAGTTATGACAGAGGGACGTGGATGATTTACAATGAATGTCCGTGTTTGGGCTGCACTGCCAGTGGCAAGATCAAGGTTGACTGCCACGACTTGCAGCACTTCCAACAGATGACACTCCGACAGGGCATCAACATATTTAACATCCTGTATGCAAAGTCCAGAGGTCTCGGGACCCTCTAGCTTCAATTCACGAAGGGAACTGGCAAGACAGGGAAGGGCATCGATCCAGAACCGACGAATCGTCCTGGGAGAGGTGTTGGTGGCAACACCATATTTTTCATAGCTGGGCTGAGATGATACGACACGCAGTCTTTCGAGGATGCTGCAGGACGATATGAAGTCAACAAAGGACTCTGTCAGGTACATTGGGCACTCGAGGATGTACAAAATCCTCAAGAAGTTCAGAGGAGTATGGAGTCGAGTGAACTCCACCCAGAGGTCGTCCGGAATAGTATGATCCAGCATCCAGAACTCAAGTTTCTTCACCTCTTTGATGAAGGGAACCAGAAGGGGGACATCACCAGCAAGAAATGTGAGCTCTTCAAGACTCAACACTTTCAAACAGCGATCTGCATCGGACGGCAAGGATGGGAGCACCTCACCAATAGAGAAATTAGAGCGGCCACCTATTGTGAGAGTGCTCAGGTGCGGGTTATCAGCGATCAAGGCTGAAACCATATTCGCATCAAGAGGATGCAGGATAGTCAATCTCCTCAGATCGGTGAAGCCGCCTATGGACGGGAATACACAGCAGTCATCGCTACTGCTGATCATAGTTATAGTCAAGGCTCTCAGCGGCACACGAGGTAGAGTAGCCAGTCCTACGAGAATGTTGTTAATACATGCAAGATGTTGCTGTTGTTGGGAAGATCCGTGTGCAGGACCCCCGTACTGCAGACTGACACTGCGAGAAGGACCGTCACCGCTAAGTGGGATGTTCCCGGAATATTAAAGAGATACGTACGTTGCTTCTGCCAGGAGAGGTAGTTTCGGTATAGCACGTGCTATGAGCTCCAACAGTTCTATTTCCTGTTGGTCGCCGGAAAAAATCCCAAGAGTGATGTAAATCCACCGCACACTGCCTCCCAGGCAGGAAGTTGAGCCATCGGCAAGTGCCCTCCAAAGATCATTTTGTTGACCACAACTCAGACGAGTCCACTCCCGCCCGACGGTCAGGCGGTAAAAGAGGTAATCTGCCGCCAGCTTGTTGAATTCGCTGGAGACTAGGCGCAAATTCTGAAGCCTATGCCGCGTCCGCCGTCGCTCGTCGGACGCGGCGGGACTGTCGGGGTCACGCCATGGGGGCCGTTTCGAGAGAGCCACCTATACAGAAGGACATACAGTCAGCTAGAAAAGCACTACGGCATCTGAACGTACATGAAAGATGATTTCTTCGAAAATCTCCGTTGGGAATACTCCGGGAGCAGAAATTGGGTCGTCCATAGTAGTAGACGAGTTTGAGGTAGAAATTTCTGAAGAAGGGAAGTTGGGAATGTAATGCAGATTCTGGGACACGGCCTCCCTTTTATCAGACAGGCGTTGAGAAGAGTCTCGAAGTAGAACAAGGAACTGCGCATAATAAGTAAAGCCGCCAACGACAATTGATCTGTTAGAAGGTTCGAGCACCTTCGTGGCTCGTGCTATGCAGATCCGCCCGGATTACTATGCCCCGCCTCCCCGAGGCTTACTAATCCTTGAGTCAGGTAGAACATTCTAGTATTATAGTAGTGTAGTATAAAAGCTGGTGTACTGCTAGGAAATCTACGGCTTACAGCGGCCATGATCGTCGTACTTAGTGCAACCTTCAGCCGAACTCCGATGCTCTTTCCAATACTAGGTCGTGATAGACGCCGCCGTGCACCGATGTGCTGTTCAGCCGCTTTCGGTCGTGACTTCGCAGGCCGAAAATGCAGCCTCACACACACGTACCGAAAAATCGCAAGCACCAAGTACGACCCAATCAATGACGAGTCCCCGCTAGTAAGAGGCTCAAGTACTTTAAACCCTCCTGGTCATCAACTTCTTCTAGAGTCTGCTTTGCAAAAAGCAGCAGCCGAGGCTCAAGAATGTAGTTTTCTGCACACCGTCGACTCTCCACAGATGCAAGCGATCTCAAGCCCAGAATATAGTTATGAAGTATCACAGCGGGCATTGGGGCATGATTTCGCAGCATCTGTTGCCTTTCCATGACCTCCAAATACCGTGTCTGGACCATATGATCATACAGCTGCTTTTTCAATGTGCATTTCGATTCGGGAAGCCCCACAATACTGCAAATGAGCCTCGCATTTGCACAAAAATCAGTCGGCGAAGACTCCGTGCACAACCTGTTCAAGACCTCCTGGATAAAGACGACACTCCGCGCCTCCCAAGCTAAGTATCCGTCGAACGGAACGGCGCCAGTAAGCAGAACCTGATAAACGACAGAAAGCATCTCTCGTAGATCCACCCATTGGAGATCAACGCCGGTTTCTCCGCCCTGGCGGGTAGCCATGCTTCGAAGTAAGATGCTGACGATCGCAGAACAGTTCGGCCGGTCCTGGAGAGACGGAGGAGTTGATTTTGGAATCCAATGACTGACGGCGTTCATGACTTGTTGTATTGGCGACGCCGACAGGGTCCGCGACGCGCTACTCTGATAGGCGCTTATTCTCTGAACGATTGGGGACCCGCTCATATGAAGAAGCAGATACAGCTGCCTATTCACGCGGCTCCCGGAGGGCCATTTCCTATCTGTCGGCTCTAAAGACAACCCAAAGCGAACGACCTCACTCAAGAAGGGGAACATGAAGGTTCGTAACGCGACTTTAAGTGTAGTGGCATGGTGAGCGTGTGGTGCATCCAGATTATCCGAAATGCTGATTGTATCTGTGAACGACTGAATGTGGGGCCGGAACACCAGGTTTCTTAGTGTCAGGACAGGCGTGTCCTTGGCTGGTCCACCTTCTAGGAGGATCTCTATGAGATGGAGGAACAGGTCAAAGTTTCCGCCATCCGTGCCCCCACGAAAGCTGAGTAGAACGTCATCGCTCATGGCGTTGTGGAAGAGGTGCAGCCAAACGATAGCTTCATGTTGTTCAAATTCACTCTCGGGGCCCAGGAGATTGGCCTTGACGAGAGCGAGTGGATCACGAGTGTATGCACAAGGTGCAAATATCTCTGTACGAGGGGTAGAATCGAGGGAGATATGGTCCAAGAGAGCGTGAACTCCGACTCCAACGGATTTGTAGAAGCGAAAACAGACACGCTGTAGGCGATCGTACTTTGCCTGATACTCTGGAAGTAAGAGGCGCTTGAAGCCCCCACGACGTTCAAGGCATTCGTCGCGAAGTTTGAAGCATTCTCCTAATATGTTCATCGATGAAGGCTTCGTGGCCTCGAAGTCGGATATGCTGGTAAGCGGAAGCGCGCTCAAAGCCTGCAGGACGACACTCCGAACCGAGATATTAGAGGACATAGTGACGAGATCTGTCAAGGCGGAGATATCTGTGGCATGCGCATTTTGTGCAACCGCACTTTCTTCAGCGACTTTCAGGGATGTTATCGGCGGGTGACGGTCATCAACTGACATGTGAATCGCGTGGTAGATACGATTCCATACTGGATAAATGTATGTCGATAGTGGTGTCCTGTATGGACACTGGGGATGGATGATGGGAAGAACAAGGCTGGTGATGTACCCCACAAAAGTGAGTAACGCTATCACTCCAGTGACAGCAGCAACCTCCGAATTCAGCGGGTACAGGAACACGACCATGCCCACGAAAAAGAGCGCCAGCGATAGATGCATCAGCATGGGTAAAAACCCGATGATTGCGGGGACACGCCACGCCTGCAAACCGGTGTATCTGAACTGACGGATGCGACTCCTGTCGCGTGGACTGCCGGAAGGAACGGACATGAACTCGTGGATCCATTGTTTGGTCAAGACGGCAGCGGCGGCAGTGGTCAAGCTGAGCGTTAGACTCACGAACCATAATCCGTTCACCCAGGAGTCGAGAACGTTTGGACGAAAGTCGGAATCAATGTCGAAGTAGGAAGTCCCATTGTACGCAGTATCGCCGTCGTCATGTGCAAGCACTTGCAGAAGCAAGTTAGCCGTCACTTTGGTGTAATCGACAGATAGGCGCTGAGACGTTTGTACGACAAAGGCTGAGACCACTGCGGAAAATAAGCCGGCCTAGGAAGATGGCTCAATCACTAAAAGTTTCACGGAAAGCAAGTGGAAGACTTACGAACACCAGCAAAACATCAAGACCATCTCTCCAAGTGTCCACCATGCCTGCATCATACGCGGAGCACTCGTCGAGATATGTCCTCCAAACGCGGGCATTTGGGTTCATTTCCTCGTATGGCGCGTCCTCTGCATACTTTTGCTCATAATCAAACAGATCGAGTCCTAGTAAACGCTGTGAGGCTAAAGGACAGATAGATACCGATAAGAACCATACCGTATGTACGCGGTCGGGCGCGTTTGAGGCCAAACATTGATTTCCTTCTACTTTTTTCAGAGTAATACGTCGGGACTCCGGAGTCGTCTAGCGCTGTCCCATCCGAAGGCCAATCATCGTTCGAACTGGTGGCTGAGCGCTTGCGGCAGGGGGACGACATGGCACCTGGAGAACCTCGTCGTCACAGACATGGTTATGTATAAGTCGATCCTGAACGCTGTAGTAATATTTTAATCAGAACACAGCAATATATGCGATAGCACCATCTGGCTCTATTGAACAAGTTCCCGTGCTCAGCGCTCAGGCATCGAAGCTTCAAATCCAATTCAAATCTATTGGGAGTCATCAGAATACGCACAGCATTGACAGAAAATGACAAGAAGTACTTATTATAAACCAGCGTCTAGATGGAGGATCACTTATTTGCACTTCGATAGTATTTCGCCGGGGCATCAGAAGGCGAGCTGTGCATCGTCCATTTAAATTCAAAAGCTGTATAATTAATCTTTCGTAAGCTAACTTGAGGACGTTATTCACGACGGCCTTTAGAACTAAATCAGGGCCTATGCCGCCATGAATCAAGCGCGTGATCGAATATTCGCACGAGCGCAAATTTTTATCGGGCAGCTCTAGGAGACATTCTCCTTCTAGACAGTTGCAAAAGGCAGATATGGGAGTAAAATACGCATAATACGGAGACATACCGATTCCTAGAGGTATGGCGCGTCAAATTTCGACGGCATGAAGTGGTTTCTGGTTCCGGCGCGCGCCATCCATCCACGTCCTGATGCGCTCGAGTAGTAGTACATCTTCACGGTACGACGTCTTGGCGAAGAGCTTGGCTTGGCGCATAGCCTTGTTCGCGACGACCTGGTCGAGGTTCTGGTACGTCTGGTTAGCAATGTCACAGAGCGGCGCGACCCAGGTGTCGAATTTGACTGACGTTGTCAATAGACAATTACGCTGCCACGAGAGATATCGTTGTCAGGATTCGTGAAGCCCTACGTGTCGCCCAAGAAAATTGACATACATGGTCAGCTTCCAGTTTCTGACGCACAGGTTCAGCAACAATACGGCGGATTGGCGGGAACATACGCAGTGAAATTGCGAACTTTGGTCTCTGGATTGTTCGGCGATGTCCTGCCCGTACTCACCAAATGTCTCCGCATCGACAGACCACATGCTAACCAAAGAGAAGCGATGGTGTTTATAGCGCGAGCAAGGCGACAGCCCGCATTGGTGTTGGGGGTGCATAGATATCGACCTCTTCGACAGGTAGGTTGCGGGAACTGAGAACGGCGGTGCTAATAATCACGACCTATGGAAGGAGCTGGGCGTATCGCTATGACGATCTTGCTGAACTTCAGCGACTAGGGCTCGGGTTTCCGACCGAATGACAGTAGCTGTAGCCTGTTCTTCGCGATCCAAACATATTTCTGGAGAATCTGGTAAGCTCCGAAGGCGGCGACGCGTGGTTGGTGGTTGAGAATGACAAGCGTGGTGCCAAGGACGTTTACAAATGTGACGCTGCCTATATCAGCCTATGAGCTGCTGGATGGAAATGATAGAGGGGGTTGCTCGCGCTCGTCCATGAACGGGGTGGTATAAAGACCGGTCATTCCAGCCGAGGACAACGCCTAGAGGCCTGGATTGGCGCGCCGTTCGCGCCTCCGTCGCCATGTCCAGTGACCGCAAACGGTGTCCCTATTCCTCGCAGTCGTCGTAGGGCTCGACACGCGTCCGCCGAGTCCTCTTCCAAGTAGGCGAATACAGCCGCTACCATCCGCTGGTATTGTCGTCGTCGTTGAACGTTGACGTGAAGGCGCAATAGTTGTCGTGTTGATGACGGGGGTAAGAGAAGAGAAATCGGCGAACTCGGCCGAGCCGATCGATCCTCTATCACATCAAAAGATCTGGACAACTGGAAGCCGTTCAACTCGCAGAAGCTTCTCAAGATGCTGAGGCCACAACGACGCAGGCCCTCGTTAACAGCATGGCTGGCCATCTTAATGTGCGTGAGCCTGAGTCATCGTCCGAGTCTCCTTGACCAAAGTTTGCACAAATTAAGATCAGGCGAATGAGCGTGAGCTCTCTGCACTGAAATCGCAAATAGTTTTGTTACGATACTAGCGTACTGTAGTATTACGATCATAGGTTCAGTCAGACTGGAATTTTTGACCAAAATTAATTCAAAAAAAATCAGAATAATCAAAAGAAAATTCCTGGCACCGCCCGTTTTTTTGGGCTGTGACCTGTGACCGAACCTATGATCGTAATAGTACAGTAGTATGAAAGTTACTTATTTGTATCTGTACCCGCCACATTGTACCTCCGAATTGCGGAAAGCCTTGTCCCTCGATCGCCGTATGAGTGCATCCTTATTTCCGCCTCCCTCGACTCGGACTCGCTTGAACAGGAATGACCGCAATGCATTGGATCGAATAGAAGACTAAACAACAGTGCTTGAAACAGACTACTACCAACACGTATTCTAACTCTTGTTTAATCATTCGGAACCTGGCTCGAGGTACCAAGCCTGAGGGAGGAAGTAACCCATGTCGCTCTCTTCCGCGTCGCCGTCACCGTTGCTTTGGTCTTCAGTACCTTGATTCACGTCGGCAGTGTTCCGAAGGTCGTCGCCTGCATGCTCCTGCCTCTCCAACTCTGTATCAATAAACCGCACGACACCATCAACGCGCTTGAACCCATGATATTCCTTGAAAATGAATATTCTGGTCTTGAATATCTGTTCCGTCGAGCTCTCGAACTCTGTATTGTGCAGTGACAAAAGCTTTACGATATCCCTATCAATGTAGACGTCATGGTCTGGATGACACGAGTGTATCCAGAGCTCTCTCATGACTGGCCACGAATTCTGACAGAGGGTTGTCAGGATGCGGTGCTGTGAATGGATTTAGCGAAATCTTATGACAGAGGGACATGGATAATTTACAATGAATGTCCGTGTTTGGGCTGCACTCGCAGGATCAGTGTTGACTCGGACCTTGGTGTTGACTGCAATGTGCAGCACTTCCAATAGATGACACTCCGACAGTGCATCAACATATTCAACATCTTCTATACAAAGTCCAGAGAGCTCAGGACCCATCAGTTCCAGTTCACGGATGGAACTAGCAAGACGGGGAAGAGCATCAAACCAGAACCGATGAGCGGTTAACGTTCTGAGAGAGGTGTTGGCGGCAACATCGTATTCTTCTTGGTCAAACTGAAATGATGTGAAATGCAGTCCTTCGAGGATGCTGCAAGACGATATGAAGTCAACGAAGGACTCTGTCAGGTACATCTGGCAATTGCGGATCAACAAAAATCTCAAGAAGTTGGCGGGAGTATAGAGTCGAGTGAACTCCACCCAGAGATCGTCTGGAATATCCAGCATGTCCCAGAACAGGAGTCTCTTCACCTCTTTGATGAAGGGAACGAGAAGGGGACATCACCGCAAAGAAATGTGAGAAGTCCAAGACTCAATGTTTTCAAGCGGCGATCTGCATCGGGCGGCAAGGATGGGAGCACATCACCGATAGAGAATATGAAGTGGCCATGTATTGTGAGAGTGGTCAGGTGCGGGTTATCAGCGATCAACGCTGAAACCATTTCCGCATCAACAGGATTCCGAATAGTCAATCTCTTCAGACCAGTGAAGCCACCTACCGACGGAATACGCAGCATTCATTGCTACTGCTTATATCTAAGGCTCTCAGCGGTAGAGTAGCCAGTCCTGCAAGAATGTTGTCAATCCATGCAAGATGTTGTCGAGTGGCAATAGGTTTTTTGGAAGATCCGTATGCAGCGTCCCCGAACTGCAGACTGATACTGCGAGAAGGACCATCAGTGCTAAGCGGGATGTGCCCGGAATATTAAAGAGATACGTACGTTGCTGCCAGGAGAGGTAGTTTCGGTACAGCACGTGCTATGAGCTCCAACAGTTCTATTTCCTGTTGGATTAACTCTCTGAGCTTCCTTTGCGAGTGCTCATCGGAAAAACTCCCAAGAGTGACGTGAATCCCGCGCACACTACTTCCCAGAAGGAAGTTGAGCCATCGGCAAGTGCCCTCCAAAGATCATTTTTTGATGACCGGCCTAGTAGACCACCCCCCGACGACAAGTGCTAAAGAGGTAATCTGCCGACAGTTTGTTGAATTCGCTGCAGACAAGCCGCAATTTCTGAAGCCTGAAGAACGGATGCCGCGCCCGCCATCGCTCGTCGGACGCGGCGGGAGTCTCACGCCACCGGGGTCGTTTCGAGCGAAGCTACCTATACAGAAGGACATGCAGTCAGCTAGAGGAGCGCTACAGCATTTGAACGTACATGAAAGATGATTTCTTCGAAAAGCTCCGTTGGGAATACTGGAGCAGAAATTGGGGCATACATAGACGGTTCGAGGTAGAAATTTCTGAAGGGTCGTCATAGTAGATCGAGTTGAGCGTAGAATTCTGAAGGGAATTGATGTAATGCAGATTCTGGGACACGGCCTCCCTTTTATCAGACAGGTGTTGGGGAGTGTCTCGAAGTAGAACAATGAACTGCGCAAACGACGACATTTGATCTGTCACGGTTAGAAGGTTCGAGCATCTTCGTAGCTCGTGCTGTGCAGATCCGCCCGGATTACTATGCCCCGCCTCCCCGAGGCTTACTCATCCTTGAGTCAGGTAGAACATTCTAGTACCTTCAGCCGAACTCTCCAATAGTAGCAGGACGTCGTGATGGACACCGCCGTGCACCGGTGTGCTCGTCAGCGCTTCGTCGTGACTTCGCAGGCTGAAAACTAAAAGCGCGTTGTGAAGGAATAAGATCTGGCAGGTCGATTTCAACAACTTGTAATAGAGGTGAATAGAGGTTCTAAGCGATACGACAAGGAGCAGGTACTATCACGAGACTTAATCAAGATATTCACGGAAATCAGGCGACGGAAGACTTACGAACACCAGCAAAACATCAAGACCATCTCTCCAAGTGTCCACCATGCTTGCATCATATGCGGAGCACTCGTCGAGATATGTCCTCCAAACTGCGGGCATTGGGAAGGAGTACGACTGTGACTGTGACTCACCCCTCCACTTGTCCTCCGCCATCATGCAGACCCTCGCCTATGTTTACTTTTACCACGGCGAGACAGAGTGTGCCACCGCCGTTATCCATTGCGACTTGAATATCTCGGTACAAGATCTGATGGAGAAACTACAGGAGAGGCATAAAGTGTTAGGTGTAACATT
This sequence comes from Hymenopellis radicata, assembly GCA_015501595.1. Lineage (NCBI taxonomy): Eukaryota > Fungi > Basidiomycota > Agaricomycetes > Agaricales > Physalacriaceae > Hymenopellis > Hymenopellis radicata. The sequence continues at coordinate 42,465 of JADNRX010000199.1, read as the reverse complement.
ACTTTTCGTATGTGGCCTGCCATTGTCAATCTCGTCTTCGTTTCTCACCTGTGTGCTCTAGGCTCGGGGCGACTTGTCTGTGCTCGATGTCGAAGAAAAGCTGGAGGCGAAAATCTCTTTGAGACAGCTTGGTGTAGAATATGGAAGGCGGAAGCGCTTATTTGAAGCGCTTGGAATGGTGAACGCGAACGACGAGCTCCTGACACCACCGCTATCGTTGCTTTGGGATCTATACTAGAACCTCCGTTACCTGCACACTCTGTCACGCTTAAACCTGGAACCGATGAGTTAATAGAAGGTGCGTTCCCTCCTCTCGCGTCGTCAGGCTGACTCGACGAGAGCCATCCTCGACGGTCGCTTCAACAATCCAACGACAGCAGCTCTCCCTGTGCAGTTCTATCATCCTGCCTTTGCCACCTTCATTGCAAAATGCGATGATGCTTCGCTCGTCATTCCGGAAGACGTCATGCAAGAGACCGCCCAACTCATCGGTAGGCTTTCGAATGAACCAGGCGCGAGAAGGCCATGGAGGCCTTGCGGAGGATCCTGAACATCGACAATCTCTCACCCCTCAAGAACCTCGACGGCACTTCTCTAGATTATGCACATCGCACATGCACCGGAATTGACACGGACACAGATGCTGTTCCTTTCATCGCAGAGATCAAGCCGGAGTGCGCCGGCAACTCTGACCCATCCGTGCAAGTGTCGTTCTCGTACCAGAGACATTTAGCTCAGTCAGAGGTGTGATGGATTTTGTTGACTTGTTACATGCACTACTGACAATAATGTTTGCAGAATGATGCTGTGCGAGGAATGACATGCTGCCCAAGCTTTCTGCTTTCTCTCGCTGGACCTTGGATTACGATCATGGGGGCGATTTTCCGTACCCAAGTGATCGTCCAGAAAATTGGTCCCCGCCATCAGCGTATCGGCGATACGGAAGCGGCAGCACATCCCTTGTACGCTTTACGATTAGCACTTGCTGAGCTGAAGACATGGTATGCAAACCTCAGGCGTACCACTGCTGCTCCCGACCCCGTCGCATTCCCACGTCCACATTTCACCTCCTTCCCGATCGAAGGGGCGACAACAAAGTTCTTTTATACCAATCTCATCAACGATGAGCCCTCCTGTGCGGTATTCCTGGCCAAGCTGGAGGAGGACAACCGGGAGGTAGTGGTCAAGTTTGTGGACACCTACGGTGAGGAGGGACACAGGTGGATGGCGGAGCATCAGCTAGCTCCCAACTTGCTGTACTGTGGCAAACTTGGTGATGGGTACGAGGGTCGCTCGATGGTGGTGATGGAGAAGGTGAAGGGAACGAGCTTGTTCGAACTGTACGGCGTATCGGCGCATGATGCACCTTCGACGATTGAGGATGCCGTCCGCCGTGCGCTGGACACGCTTGCGGAGGGCGGGTTCATCTTCCCAGACCTTCGAACGCCCAATGTCATGGTCGTAGATGAGGATGAGGTGACCGTCGATCAGAGACGAGTGCAGTTGGTCGACTTTGACTGGGTTTGCACTGAGGGTAAGGGTGAAAGGTATCCTTGTGGTCTTTCTTCCTACGTGACGGCAGCGTCTGGTGCGGAGGATGGTGTGTTAATCCAGCGAAAGCATGAACGGACGATGTTGGAGTACATGTTTGCGGCGCCTGAGGTATAGTTACCCCTTTGTATTGGACCTCGTTGTGTACGTCCTCAGTGCTCATTCCAAAGTTTTCATTTTGTCCTCTGCGCAGGTAGCAGCGTCTTGGAGAGCCTTGGACGATATATACTCGCGTGGTATGCGATTCACGCGCTCGGAACAGACGCGTCATTGACTCAGCTTTCACTCTACTGACTGGGTGTTTGGAACTGGTTCAATGTTAGTTTTGATATCCCTTCCTTTTTTTGTTTCTTGATTTAACGTACGCCCATCACTGTAGCTTTCGAAACGAGCGCGGTAGAGGTAATGGCTCTGACCTCATCCTTGTCTGGATCACGGAACGGTCGATCTACCACTAGCAGTGCTGTCTGTCAGAAGACAATGCTAGCAACGTTTGGAAAAACACGATTATACGAGTAAGCTTCTTGGCGCGATATGTGGAGCTCCTGAGCGAATATCGCGTGTACTGTGGCGATGTCCAAGAGGTTAGGTATGTTTTCCCGAGATCCTGACAGTTTATGGAGCTGAAATTTTTAATCAGCAGACATTACTGTCCGCGTTCTTGTCGCACAAGCTCGTACATATCTGATTCCATGTTGCATTATTCGGCGATTTGATGCGAATTGGGGACCTAGGCTCGACACATGGACATGACATTTCAGCTCTTGGTTCAGTGTTCCATTCGGGTGTAACAACCGAACAAACTTTTCGGCGATGTCTACTCGTATGGTCTAATTCATGGAGTACGTGTTCCGTGTATGTTGCGGTGACTGACTTCATTTTAGTAAGGTAAGAATGTTCCGCGGACAAGGAAGGCGGCTCCCTGGGTCTCTTGGCCAGGCCAACGAGGCTCACGTTGCAAAGTCTGGTTGCTGTTTTTACGTCGGAAGAGTTTCTGATTCGTTACATACATGCAACGGTCGCGGTGAAGAACGTGCCCCCTTTTTTTGGTCTGGGGAAGCTTCATCCCCGTGGGGTGGTCGCGAAATTCTTGGGGTTACGCAAGTGGCTATAGGATGAGCACGCACACGATGGCGATGATGACCTGTTTCCACGTTTGCCCAGGACTGCGAAGGTAGATCGTGTCAAGTGATACGGCACCAGTCAACAGGCGCAGCGTCAGGTGCGCCGGACACGAATTTGGCTCCGTCACGAGTCGCCGCGTAGAACGTCTTTTCGCGCGGTATACGGCGGGCGCGTTTCATGAATGAAACATGACTAGCGTCAGGTGAGGCGGGCTCTGGAATGTGCCTTGCGGGAAGGACGAGTAAGTAAATTAAGGGGATGAATTGAGGTTGTCGTTGGAGAACGTCAAATGGTGTGTCAATGTTGCTATTTCTCTCTCTCCACTCGTAGTTGTACCGGTATTATTCTGTGCATGCACCACGTCCGATGTCGGTAGGCACGTATAAATATAATAAATATCAATTAATTTGCCGGGAAATGAGGGCAATCAGGGCCGTCTTCCCCGCCTTATTCCACCACTCCCTCGCGCCGAATGTCCTCATTGTGGCTTCATAGGCGGCAACAAGGGCAGCGACTTGAACCGACACCGGCAGGTGATGCCGCCGTCAGCGTGTTTGACCGGGGTGACCGGATCTCGACACTGCTTTTATTAGGACACTGCACTCGCGTCTCGCATATATAAAGTGGAATAAACAGATCGTCGACTTGCTTTCTTACCACCACCATCTTCTCATTTTTCATCCAATTTTAGCTACACACGATGTCGCCGACCAGCGCTGCCCATCTCGCCGTTCCAGGCTCCAGGACGAGCAGCGAAACGTCGTTGCATCGTATCAAGAATGTGCCAGGATACACGACGCCCGTCTTCAAGGGCAAAGAGGAACAACGCGCTCTAGTCCAAGCAGAGGTCGCTGCAAAGGTACCCCAACCAGCCGCCATCGTCGTCGTTGCTAACATTTGTTAGGGATTCATACCTCCCCAACTGGTCGCCAACGAGGTCAATTGGTTCTACACCCATCTCGGCATCGACGACACGTACTTTCAGAGCGAATCGCGCGATGTCATCTGCGAGCACATCATCGCCCTATTCGGTGCCAAGATCCTCGCTTACACACAACACGACCCCAACAAGCTCGTCATCGATCTCGAAAAGATTGACGAAGCTGGCGCGACTTTTATCCATACCAGTACTGCCGGTCTCACGGCGACTGAAGGGCCAGGCGCGACTTGTGAGGCCAGGTAGGGCGACTACTACCTTTTAAGCCTATCTATTCAACCCTTTTTTAGAATCGATACTCTCTTCCTCGACAACTCTACTCCAGAAAAGGCCTATCGTCTCGAAACCTTCCGCTCTGCTGGCGCCATCTCTGCAACCGCATCTCAGCAGCTCCGTTGCTACTTTGTCACAAAATGCGCGTTCCCCGATTCACCTCCCGTCAAGGACGCCAATGGCAAGACCGATATACGTAGCGTGTCAGACAAGGCATTTTTGGAACGGGCAAGTGACAATACCAAGGAGATCTATCAAAAGGTAATTACAACGTTATCCCGCCATATCATCATCATTTAACGCGTAGCTTCTAGGTTCTGTGGAGCGTCGAGCAGCGATATGGTCCTGTCATTGAGGTCTTCGAGGTCGAGGGCTCCCGGGAACGTCGCATGGTCATTGGATACAAGATGGGCGGGACCTCCAGGTTCTTCAGGTATACCATTTCTATTCATTGCCATTCACGCGTCGCTAATAACCGTGGCAGTGCACTCTCCAACCTGTACCACTTCTACTCCCTCTACTCTGCGCGCAAATATGTCGAACAATTCTCCAATGGTATTACGATCATCTCGCTCTACCTCAACCCCGTGCCGAACGGCAATGCCCCTCCGATTGAGCACTCAATCTTCCAGGTCATGAAAGAAGCTTCCCTGCTCTTCTGCCTTCCAGATAACCCCTTCTTCTTACCCAAGGCGCCCGGAAGTCACGCTGTGCAGGAGGCCACCTATGCTTGTGAGGTCATCCCCACTTGCATTATTTCCATCATTAATCCCTCTTGTAGACTGTGGTTGGATCTTTGCGCAACACTTCTGCAACCGTCTCGGCCCCGCTTACCTTCAACTTAAAAACATCCTTGACGAGAACGATCCTACTCACGCTGAAGTACTAAATGACATCAAGAGGCGTTTCAGGGAGGAGACCTTTACTAGGGAGAGTATCGAGAATACCATCCATAACCATCCCGACCTGGTCTGTTGTTTGTTTCGTCGTCTTTACATCAACTAAAATACCATCCCAGATTTCGCTCCTGTATGTCAATTTTGCTACGACGCATTATCCGACTGGAGACGCGTCGGAATTGATGCCCACCCTCTCGTATCAACGTCTGCAGACCACAGAAGGCCTGACCGACGTCGAGCTGTATGACAGGATTAGGCGTTCGGTTCCGAACAAGCATGAGCTGCAAGTTCTGGAAAGTTTCCTCATCTTCAACAAGTACGCCTTTCACGTTTCGGTCCTTTCGTAGCACTAATGTCTGCTACAGGGCTGTGCTCAAGACGAACTTCTATCAGCCGACCAAGGTCGCGCTCTCGTTCAGGTTGACTCCCGACTTTTTACCTGATGTCGAGTACCCGAAGAAGCCCTTTGGAATGTTCATTGTCATTGGTGAGTCTCCTTATGTGAACATACGTACTCGTCATTTATCTTGCTACAGGTAACGAGTTCCGTGGATTTCACATTCGTTTCCGTGATGTTGCGCGTGGCGGTATTCGGATTGTCATGTCGAGAAATAAGGAGTAAGTGGACTCTCTCGGATCCTGTCTTGATAAGTTATGCTAACCTCCCCTCAGGACGTACTCCATCAACCAGAGGCAGTTGTACGTTGTCGGGCATTAGAGCTCACAGGCAAATGCTAACCAGGTACAGGTTCGACGAGAACTACGGGCTTGCTTCTACGCAGTCGCTGAAGAACAAGGATATTCCAGAAGGTGGTGCGAAAGGAACCATTCTGCCTTCGTGAGTTTCTCCAGTCACTAAATGAACTTGAATTAACTGGTACTTTTTATAGCATTGGCGCTAGTCCAAGGCTTTGTTTCGAGAAATACGTCGACGTATGTTGTCTGAACTGGTATTCTGGACGTGGACTAACGTTTTCGTAGGCTATTGTCGATCTCCTTATTCCTGGTCAGACACCTGGGATCAAGGAGACCATAATTGATCTGTATGGGAAGCCGGAGCTTCTATTCTTTGGGCCGGACGGTCAGTTACATCCTTACCTGAGTACTCCCCGCTAACTGGACGGTACAGAGGGTACCGCGGACATGATGGACTGGGCAGCGCGTAAGTCGTCTATGCCCAAGTTTATCCATATGGTCTAACCGCCTTCGCAGTGCATGCGCGCAGTCGCGGAGCAGAGACGTGGTGGAAGTCGTTCACCACCGGAAAGAGTGCGGAGACGCTCGGTGGTGTTCCCCACGACGCTTACGGGATGACATCGTTGTCCATTCGTCAATACGTCCTCGGGATCTATAAACAGCTCGGACTGAAGGAGAAGGATATCACGAAGGTGCAGACTGGTGGACCTGGTAAGTGGGCGTTGCATTGAAATCTTCCCGATGCTGATTGCTTTCGTGTCAGACGGTGATCTGGGTTCGAGTAAGTTGTTTATGGCCACCAGATTTCCAAAGCCGTCGCTAACTGATGTGTAGATGAAATCTTGCTTAGCTCCGATAAGACTGTAGCCATTATTGACGGCAGTGGCGTGCTCGCCGATCCGGTCGGTCTTGATCGTGAGGAACTAAAACGCCTCGCCAAACTCCGTGTCCCGTTGGCAACTTTGATAAGTCAAAGTTAAGCAAAGATGGCTATTTGGTCAAGGTCGAGGAACATGATGTGAAACTGCCATGTGAGTGACAATTACTTGTAGTACCTCGTACTGGATCCCTGACCTTTTCAACAGCGGGAGAAGTCGTTTTGGATGGAACTGATTTCCGTAATGCCGCGCATCTGCGCTTTAAGGCTGATCTATTCGTTCCTTGCGGTGGTCGGTAAGTAGGTGTGATCAATTTGATCAGCCGACTGATTTTACGCGTGTAGACCTGAGGCTGTTAACATTTCGAACGTTGCGGCCCTTGTCGACTCGGAAGGGAAACCACACTTCAAGTATGTCGTGGAGGGTGCGAACCTGTTCTTGACACAGCAAGCCCGGCTCCATCTCGAAAAGAGAAAGGTTGTTTTGTTCAAGGATTCGAGCACCAACAAGGGTACGTTGTCTTGGATGCCGACTTTGGTCAGGAAGCTTAATCTTGTCTAGGTGGTGTCACGAGTTCGTCGTTGGAAGTCCTAGCGGGCTTGCGCTTTCGACGCAGGACTACCTCGACCTCATGATCTTCAAGGATGGCAAACCCTCCGAGTTCTACAAGAGCTACGTCCGCGATATCCAGGAGAAGATTACCGAAAACGCGGCAGCTGAATTCCAGTGCTTGTGGCGCGAGCACTCGAGGTTGCAAGGCGCCAAGGCTCGCACGGTCATATCAGACGAGCTATCATCGACACTCAACAACCTACAAGCCGAATTGGAGAGCTCCGACCTGTACGACGATGTGCCCAGCCGGGAGGGTGTGATGCGTAGGGCGATCCCGAAGACGCTGGTGGACAAAGTTGGGTTGCCGGCTTTGTTGAAGAGACTGCCCGAGCCGTACCAGCGCGCTCTATTTTCGAGTTGGGTTGCGTCGCATTTCGTAAGTGTTCCGTCATTCACTCTTTCTTCATCATTTCTGAGCTTGTCATATTACAGATCTACAAGTACGGAGTCAACGGGTCGAGTGTCGACTTCTTCCACTTTGCGAGGGATCTGGCACACCCTTAAGAAGTACAACTGAATTTTGCTTTCGTCAACATTGCTTTGCATAAGAACTATGGTATGGACTAGAAATAAAGTAATAACCTTCCTCATTTGTACCATATTCGAGCAAACACTGGCATAGAATCTCATTAGAATTTAGTCAGTGAACTTGTGTCAGTGCTTGGGCTTGAACTTGCGGTCTTCCGACAACGCGCGTCATAGACGTACGTGCATCTTGAATTCGACCGTCATGGGCCACCATCATCATCTCGATTATAACCTACCTGCACCCGGCTTTCTTCTCGATGATAAGCGAACGGAGAGCTCGTTTGAAGAGATTCCTGTCATGTTCGTCGATAATGAGTTTGCGTTCTCAAACTGACTACTATATAGCGACCTCACTGATGCAGATAGTTCAGATTCTGCAGCGCGACGAGCTTTAGCAGATAGGATCCGCGACGCCTGCATAAACGGTGGGCTTATCGGTGTTCAAACGCCACTGAGGCTTACTTTGCTCCGTAGTCGGTTTCTTTTACAGTAAGTGACCGCTGGTTGAAGTCCGCCACAGAAGTTGTTATGATTCAGTCAAGAACCATGGTATCCCGGAGGACATTATCTCTGCCGCTGTCGACGCTGGGAAGACGTTCTTTGCTCTGCCGGACTCTGATAAGATGAATGTTAGCTGGGGCTATTTCTACGCTTTGGAGGGCCAGCTTGAAACTGAATTGGTCGATGTAGATCGATATTCACAAGTCGGAGAACTTCAAGGGGTATACGCCTCTTCTCGGGGAGAACACGGATCCAGAGGGTCGTGGCGATCTTCATGAAGGCCAGTGTGGCGGATTAATGGTAGTATTGGGTTTTGGACTGATCTTCGTGTGTGGTACTAGGCTTCGACCTGGGCTGGGAGGACGATGCTGCTGCTGCTGCGTCTAGTCGATACGAAGGTGAAATGTCCGGTGGAAACGTCTGGCCAGAGAATCTTCCTGATCGCGATTTCCGTAATCCGGTCCTCAAGTACTAGTAAGAAGTTGCACGGTCTCCTCTGTTTCCGCAATCTGATGGCAGCTGTTCAGTCACTCTGCGGTGCATGTCGGGCAGAAGCTGTTTCCGCTGTTCGCGCTGGCCTTGGATCTGCCTGAGGATTTCTTCGTTGACAAGGCATGCCACCAGTGTTCAATTAACTCAATGACTGAGATGCGCTCGGTAGACGACAAAGCCCGCTGCGATTATGAGGCTGCTTCACTATCCGCCGCAAAACGCAAGCGCCGCTGGCGAGGACGGTAAGGTCATTGGAATCGGGGCACATACAGAGTAAGCATCTGTTACTTCTTCGGCGACGGTGGTTGATCATTTAGTTACGAGGTAAGCTGCTACTATCGTGTCATCAGCGATTCACAACGTTCTAGTGTTTCACGATTCTCTGGCAAGACGCGGCGCCTGCGCTGCAGGTGATGAACGCGGACGGCAAGTGGATAGACGCGGTGCCCATCTCGGGCACTGTGGTGCTCAATCTCGGCGACCAGTTTGCGCGGTGGACAAGTAAGTGGGCCGCGGCTTTCTCCTGACCGGCTGATCCCCCCACCAGATGATGTCTTCAAATCGACGCTTCACCGTGCGATAAACAGGACCGGTGCGGAGCGCTACTCCATGCCGCTTTTCTTTGGCACGGATTACGATGTCCGCCTCGAGGTGAGTGAGCGCTGTCCTGAATCACTGTGTAACCGCTGAACGGTTCAACTCTTGGTAGCCTATACCCGGATGCGTCTCTCCCGGAAACCCGTCGAAGTATGAGGTAGTGACAGCGGGCGACTACGTGAAATCCCGCCTCGAAGCTACCTATGCTCATTCAGCGCCTGATTATTGAGTCATTGCTGTAACATGTACTTTTCTCCCTGTGCTTTTTCCAATGCTGATGCATTTTCAAACCTCTTTGGATATCGAGAAGACGACCGCAACCAAGATTATATACCTCTTCTGGTTTCAAGGAGCGCTCATGCGCCAAACACCGAGTAGTATGCCTAGAGTACTCAAAGTGTTGGAACTTTAAAGCAGAACCTATCTCAACGACAGGCCTCGCGGATGGGAATCTACAGAAATTTTGGTGGTAGGTTATGACAATTGACTGATGTGTTGGAATGTTCCGCCCACGGGAATGGTATCCCACAACTGTGTTGCTCAAGGCCTCCGCATCTATACTACTTTCCATGGCCGTGACGATCTGAGGCTTCTTCAGGAGGGGCTTCTCGAAGTTTCAGGCAGCTCATGTCCTTTCTCTGGAGCATGTCCAACGCTTACGCCACCTCTAGAGCGTGTGCAATTGGGTTCTTTTAAGCGCAAGGTTAAAGGTTTCCCATTTCCTAAAAACCACTAGACACTGATTCGCGTCTCGGACGCCTATCCAACTATAATCTCGTCTTAGTAGCAGGCGGGAGTGAGTCCGGTGTCCTCTTTGTATTAGGGCTTAGTTTATATTAATTTTGTGGTATAATAAACAGTTTAATATTTTTTTTCTCCAGAGGCGTGTTTATAAACCGGTTTATAAACACGGCCGAGATGGCCGAGTAGGTCACGTGCGCCTAAATTCCAGGTCCGCTAGGCCTCCAACTCGAACTCAAAGGGTTTTTGCCAAATTATCCGTATATTAGACCCGGAGGGCCAGGGTCATCGCCGTGGGGGTCGTCACGTTTTTGTCCGGCCCGCACGTTAGCACCCGGGGTGGACGTGCACGCCATCATGTAGCACAAACACAAAATTTCTAAGTACAGATGTTTTTTTGGGGGGGAACCGCCCCAAAATCTGACGCTGTTGAGTCCATCAGCGAGTTAAGAAGTAACCAGGTAGGTCAGCGAACGTACTCGCTGAAAAGGCCGCCTTCCAGTCCCAACATGCCAGATCAGACAACAATGTATGCTATGTAGTGCACGCTATCGCTACACTTCGACGCGCATGCTGGCTCTGTACCTCGACGCGCATGCTGGCTTTGTACTTCGACGCGCACGCTGGCTCTGTACCTCGACGCGCACGCTGGCTCTGTACCTCGACGCGCACGCTGGCTCTGTACCTCGACGCGCACGCTGGCTCTGTACCTCGACGCGCACGCTGGCTCTGTACATCGACGCGCACGCTGGCTCTGTACCTCGACGCGCACGCTGTCTCTATACATCGACGCGCACGCTGTCTCTATACATCGTCAACCGTTGGAACAGCGTCTCACATGCTTATGCTGTACTTCGAAGTGCTCCACCATGTGAGTGCTAAATGCTAAATTGTGAACTTTTCATAGTACACTAACCACGGCTCAGGTCGTTTCCTCAGGAATTATTCGATGAGCATATCATTCCCTTCGCTTGTCAAGGCGATGCGCACTTGGACAGTGACGCTCATCGCCTATGTATCCAACGGTTACCCGGACGCAAAGCCATTGCCCAAACTCTCATGTTGGTCAGCAAAGCTTGGGTGTATTCAGCTAGGCGCATCTTGTGGGAAAAGGTCGTAATCAGAGCAAACGACTACAATGCTGCTGGCGATGTCGCCGTACCCTTTATGGCGTCCCAGGAAATTTTGGATTGCATTCGTGTCGTGGAATTTTTGCACCCCATCACTCCACACACCATCGACTACGTTCTCCACCGCTTCATTAAAGTTCGTGAAGTCACATTCACGCATGAAATAAGCCGCCGCGAGGGGTGCGTGCGCTGGTTCAGTCTGCGTACCATACAACTGCGCCATGTGCGCGTGGATTATCAACTTTTGCACCGCGTCAATACACTCGCTCCTCACATGGTTGTGCTTGCCTTGTTGGGTGGTGTGGTATTAGGCAATGCTGGCGGGCGCCCACCATTAAAGATTCCATCCCTACATCTGGTGTTAGACAACACTGTGAAGAATACTACAACCTCGGACAGAAAGATACTGTTTGACGTGCAGTGCGTCCATATCGCCTGTGACGCGGACGTAACAAGCAGTACGACACTTCTGTTATAGAGGACTACAGGCATTCAATGCTTACGGCTATGCATGCTCAGTATGTGATCAGTTCATGCTATCGATGAAGTATCTAATAGCCATGCATAGACTTCTTGCCTGATAACCTTCAGTCAGAGACGACAGGTTTTATGGATGTCGCGAACGTAACATCTCTGAAGGAGCTGTGGTTATCCTTCCATCTATTTCGCTCAGGAAGTAGTGCTGGGCAGTTGCTTATGGGCGCCGCAGACAACGCAACAACCTTAACGGTTACACACCTTGAAGTCTTTGTCATGGGGCCCTCACGCAACATCTTGCAAACGGCCAGGATAACGAACCTGATAAGTCTAGCCTTGGCTGAACTCGTGAGCGCACGGGTCTGTGTGGACCTTCGTTGGCGGTGCTTATACCACGAGGAAGAGGACTCGCAACGGCTGCGCGCGCGCCAAGAAATGTGTGCTTACATGGGCGCCCTAGCACGGGAGACGGCGCCGGCATATATCCAGGAGACAGTTGAAGACTTGTGCGTGTCCGATGTGGCCAGCTGGGAGTGGGCTGGTTGGCATGCATGTCCGCGAGCTTAGGCACCTAGATTCATGTGTTGAAGTCTGTTAAAGTCTCATAAGATTAATCAAATTCAATCCCAACTTGAACTTCCACGCGCGCGCCCCAGCTGATCTGGACGTGCACGTGTCAGGCGTAAACGCAGCGTGCACGGCATCTTTCGGTCCCTAGATCTGAGATCTCAGTACAGATACTCGGCTCCGCCTACTTCGTTCTCGACAGAGTACCACCACGTTCAAGTTGTGCCATTGTTCCCTGCGGGGGTGGAGCATCAGTTTGCGCTTTCACTCCTCATCGCGATATGGAGCGCAAAGTAAGTATGCCATGATCATATTCGTTAATTATAATTCACGTTCCGCAGGCCGATGAAGCAGACCTGCTGGAAGAGAGGCGTTGCATTTGCGAGCTATACGTAGCCGCCCCCCCGGAACTGCAGGCGATTATCAGGCATTTTGTGTTCCGATTTTTGAGCTGCCACAAACTACTGTAGACTTTCAATCAATTCGTCGGTCCATGTGACCTGTGACCGCTCTGACGAAATTTTCATTTCGTCGACTTACCATATATGGTAATTGCCGCCGCGGCGGAGCTGCGGCGGGAGGCTGGCGGGGCCCCGCCGGGGACTTTTTCTCAATTTTGGCCGTGACCCTTGTGACTTTTCGTCGATTTCGGATCCTCTGTGACCCGTGACCGACGAATTGAATTAAAGTGTACAGTATTCGCTTTGTTGCAACGCAGTGCTGTTCTGTTGGATCAGTATGGACACTATAGGCCTCAGTTAGGCCTTCGTTTTTACGATAGTGGGGTGCGCCACGCACTGCTTGTTGTTCCTCCCACGCAGACTGATGGCTTGTAGGTGGAACAGCTTCTGCGCAGCATTCAAGTTAGCCAGCAAATCCTTAGGCGAGCATCCCTTCGGCTACGGCGATATTCATTCGCCAACGTTACCTGCCTGGATACAGACATGGAGGCATTACCAAAGGACACCTCAGGTTTTCAAAATTTGCGGCTGCAGGACGTGACTTTGCGCTACCATGAATGGAGTGCAGATGTCTTGGTATCCACTTTAAGGTCGTGGCAGCAGGAGAATACACTGGAGAAGTTGAGGATATTGGCCATATTCCGGGAATACTCCAAGGTGCGTATTGTAGCCTGAGTGCAGTCTTTCTGCTCACAAGCTTACAGAGTGACTGCCCTTGCCTTGTTGGCATTGTCGACGCATGGTTCCAGAGTGCAGATTTCTGTGACTTCCTCAATGGTTGTGCTCGTCTGGAAGTCTTTGCCCTCAGCGACCCATCTCCCATAATTCCGCTTAATCATGGGTGGACAGATACCGGCCGCCATGTCTATATTCCTGACCATGACGGAGGCCCGGGAGACTCTTTGGAACTCATTGCACGGCTGGACCCAGCTCACTATGAGCATGAGCGCCGCATTATCGCACAGTGGAACCATCGCAATTTGGCCCAGGTGTTCTTGTTTCATAGTTTTTGCTATGATTACTACCTCAATTGCGTTCCGTCGTCCGTAATGGATGTCTCTGTTGAGCCGTGTGGAATTTTGAGCGAATGGGTTCGACAACCGAATGCGCAGTGGCGGAGAAAAGAGTTAGGGCAAGAGACTATCGACAAGAGGTTGAGTGCCATACCCTTTGGTCATGACTTCTGGTATTACCCAATGGATGAGGAACCGTATGTTCAAGTACGCACTTTCAGCATGTAGATACAATAATTTATACCACCGTGCACATACATTCGTCCGAGTTAAAGTCATCGCCTCCACCACGTCAATATCTGTCATGGTTATGCAGGCATTGAGATACGAATGGGGCTACGCAAGTGGCGGAGCGTGCACGTCCAATTATAGACGCAGCGCGCGTGTTCAATTATAGACGCAGCGCGCGCGTCCAATTATAGACGCTGCGCGCGTGTTCAATTATAGACGCAGCGCGCGCGTTCAATTATAGACGTCTGACACAGCGCATGCCTCCTCAAGAGTATATAACTCATCTTACACTCTTCCTACAAAAAAGAGAGGCCTTACGTGTACGAGTACGCAAGCGCACGATAGGATTCGAACCCAGCCACCGGGGAAACACACCAGAACGTTGGTGCTACACCCAGTACACCAAGAATGCGCACCGTGAACTGATCGACATGGATAAAATTGTATAAACCAAAAACGCAAGCAAGAACGAAAGGGCTACAGGTGGCACAGTGTGCGCGTCCTGGCTGAAGAGGGCGCGAACTGGACGTGACACTTGTTTGTGCGTATCAACCTCTTTATATCAAACAAACAGCATGTAGCTACATCTGTCCGCTCAGGTTCGCCCCTCCAGGTTCACCAATAACCCACCTCGTCTACGCCTCGCCGAATAGGCAGCTCCACCTCTGCCAGCTCAGAGGGAGGCTCGTACTCCTTGAAGGCTGTCTTCACGGCAAAATCCAAAACATTCATGCTGTACACATGCTGCCTTGCTCGGTATCCCCAGGCCAACAGCTCTTTATCTTCGTGTACCAGCTGACTAGCTTGTTGTCATTCAACATTCCAGCACATGGAGCAATCGCCACTCACGCGAGTCCGTGCCAGTACCACCCACCACCAAATGTTTTGTCTAGAGCACAACATAGAAAAGCCGGCGTATTCCACGCAGAATAGCTCTCCCAAAGGATATCTGTCCCGTCTGCCAAACACAGAGCTCGGAAGTCCCCAAGGAAACCAGTGTGGGGTACAGAGATTGCAGTGTCAAACAGTACACCGGCTCGAGCATTATCCAGCCTAAACTTCATGGCCTTCACGCAAGAGCCTCAGTTAGTATTCATATATGCAGTTACACCAAAAACGCACCTCCAGAAGACAATTCAGCGGACGCGTCTTGTAGATGCGCTCATAGAAGTGGCAAAATGTCTCCCACAACTTATCCTCCCTTAACGCTGCGCCCACAGAGGACAACCTCTTCACCCACGCGTAGTGCGGCCCGACAAGTCGTATCAGGTGCATTTGGTCGGCATCCAGTGGGCATGTAAGATATGCCAAGTACCCGGGCAAATCTCGCAAAGGCCTCTGTGTGGGGTCAACATCGGAAGGCGGGTACAAATCACTGGAGACAATGACATCGGGTCTAAACGGTGGCCGGCCTCCAGC
This sequence comes from Hymenopellis radicata, assembly GCA_015501595.1. Classification (NCBI taxonomy): domain Eukaryota; kingdom Fungi; phylum Basidiomycota; class Agaricomycetes; order Agaricales; family Physalacriaceae; genus Hymenopellis; species Hymenopellis radicata. Next base: position 27,337 of record JADNRX010000199.1, on the reverse strand, counting down.
AGCAAACTCGCGATTGGTGATCCCTCGTCCTGCAGTAACGCTGGCTGCATCGTAGTTCATAACAAAGGTATCAATCACTCAGGGTAAAGCGATCATAAGAAACAGTATGTGAGTACTGCGTACAGTGGAAATATGTCCCTACCAATACTAGTCGCTATCGGAATCATAACCCAACCAGCTATAATTTAGATCCTCCTGCGTTGGAATGGATGCTGCTCTTAGGCGCCTCCCATTATCTATGTCCCTTACTCTCGTTAGCACTGTGTATGCAATAAAAGAAACCCTCATGCGCTCATTCATCATCAACTCATGAACCCACTCATACTCCTCTGGTATCACACTATACACATCTGGAAAGGCCTATATGCGTTTAGACGACTTAGGATAACTTAAAGTGCTTAAAGGCTGCAAAAGCTAGAAGGCTACAAAGTTACTTTCGGAGAAGGTTATCGGAGACACATACTCTAAGTCACTCCAAGATATCCTAAGTCACTCCCAAAGCCATTAAAAAGCTCTCTGAAGTCACCATAAAGCATGTGTCTCAGAGAACCTTCTCCAAAGATGACTTCGGTATGTCTTCCAGTTACTCAAAAGGCACTCCCTAAGCTATTGTAAAGCACTCTGAAGTCGGCATAAGGCATGTCTCTCAGAGAACCTTCTCCAAAGATGACTTTGGTATATCTTTCGGTTACTCAAAAGGCACTACCTAAGCTATTGTAAAGCACTCTAAAGTCAGTCCAAAGCTGATCTCTCCGGTAACCTTGTCCTAAGTGTACTGTAGGGCACTTCTAAGCTCATCTACATACATCTAAAAAGACAGCAAAAGATACTTCAAAAGCTCTATTAAAGTCATGTAAGATACATGATTATATGAATATAGCTACCAACTCAAGCCAAAGAGAATTAAGCCAATGAATTCAAATGTATTGAAATACAAACAAATATAAGAATACAATTTAATTCATCACCATGGTAAATGTATCATGTATAGTAACACATTGCAGAGGAGTCATCGTCGTTCTTCACCCACATCAGCATCGTAGTCCTCAAACACGCGTTGCAGTCCTCAAACACGTCAGCATTGTAGTCCTTGTCCACATCGGTCCTCGAACACGTCGGAATTGTAATCCTTGTCCACGTAGGGCCTCGTCCACATCGGCATCATCATCCTCGTCCACGTCGGTCCTCGAACACGTCGGCATCATCGTCCTTGTCCACGTAGGTCCAAGTCAGCATCATAGTCCTCGTCCAGTATCATGGTTCACATCGGCATCGTAGTCTTCGCCCTCGCAATGCTCGTCGGGTCCTCGATGAAGGTCCTCGTCCTCAGGGCTCGTCATGGTCCTCGTCCATGTCTCACGGCTCGTCGTGGTCCTCGTCCTCGCGCTCGTGGTCCTCATACTGATGACCGTTGTCATCAGTCCTAGTCCTCATACTCCTGCTCGTCGTTGTTGTAGGCCTCGTCATCCTCAACCTCGGTGATCCTCGTCGTTGGGTCCTCGGTCCCGTCATAATGCTTGTTGCTCATCGTGGAGCTCGTCGCCGTCCGTATGGTTCTGCTCATTATGAGCAGATGTGCGTTGCCAGAGTAAAGCAGCCTAGGAAGAGAAAAGACTCATTAAAAAAATGCAAACTAGATAAACCAAGCGACGCACCTAGCAAGGTCATCATCGACAATGTGCAAGCACGACCTCCTCCCACGAGCCAAAATCAATCAAAGTCAATGTGCACAGACAGAGCAGCATCAAAAGGCGATGTCGCCATTGGGCGTCGACATTGTCGTCCTCGAGCATTGTGGTCCTGGTCCTCTATGATTGTCAGGCTGCCAGTGACACGGTTAGCAGACGTAAAGGAAGAAAGCAGACCACACACCTGCGGGTTCTCAAACAGAGGAAGACCCGCAACAAACAGACTGTGGAAGTCGGACAGTGTGCACAGGACAACGTGCACAAGTCAGCGTCGCATAGGACGACGTGCGCAAGGCAGCGTCGGCGTGTCGAGTGGCAACAGCTGTGCGCAGAGCAGCACTGCGCCATGGTGGAACAGGCAGTCACAATTGGGAGGTGGTGGACAGAGGGAGAGGTGTATAATCGGGACCCTGCATCCGGATACGGACTTTAAACCAACCGGCACGTGAGGGATACGTGGCCTCATGTGCCGGCGGCAAAATGGACTGGGGGAATTTTCTGGCAGTGGGAGGAGAATCAGCGGGGTATTGGAAAGGGAAATAGTTGATATCAACGGCGCCAAGAACGGCGTCGACGAATGAAGAGAGAAATTAAGGTATAACAAAACAAAACGCACCAACCGGCGCCGCAGACAACACGCTGCCCCAAATCCTACCCAACGTGCTTGAAGCCTGCGGGACGACAGGGCGGGGGTTATCTGCATTATCGTTGATTGTCCCAGCGCAACGGCGCATCCATGTTATACGGCGCGGTAGCCTCATCGTTAGAGGTCTTACTGCCACGAAGTTCAACGTCTACGGCTGTTGAAGACGAGTCCGGGATCCAGAGGGTAGGAGAATAAGAGGAGATTAGACAGAGAGGCCCCAGACAAAAGTCTGAGGCTGGATGCAGTGTCATCGTCGTAGTGGCATGGTGGTAAGAGCGGAGACGCGACGAGCAAAGAGGTCTGATCACGATCCGGCAAATGCCGGATCGTGCTCGGAGCATCCTCAACGTCGCTCGGAACGACGACGAGGAGCTCTGAGTAGCCAAACAACTGTCGGTATTTGCTACTATATACGTCTAGTGTTAATCCCAGGTATATTCGGGCATTAGTACAGGAAGGAACGACGGGGATTTGCTTACATGGCAAGTATCCCATCCACATCCATACACAACGAGCATTCTAGCTCGTTGCAAAGCACCGGCTGCCCCAATTTCACTTGGAATATCTCTAACATGGTTATCTCCATGTGTTCAGAGAAGAATCGTTGTTGGCATTGGCCAGATTTATTGGCGGTGACATGAACCGTGAATCCAAGTACTATTCGGATTCGATCACGGTTCAGACTCGATCACTCTCCTTCCCACCACCACCATCAATGAGCACAATGCTCAGTACGGCCCGCTTATCAGTAGCAACGCTACGGCAGCATACCGCGGGATCTGCAACCGACTTCGAGTCGTTGCGCTGTGTCGGGGAGACCGATTTTGCATCGTCTTCCATGGTCACTGAGACCGACTTTGCGTCGTCTCCCTCTGGTCTAACTCTGATAAACGTGTGCGGGCTTGAAGAGCCCCGGTGGCCCCGCTGGACGCGTAAGCCCTCCAACGAGGCTGCATATCGATGAGGTGACGGCCACAGCGGGGACTTTACGACGATGCCAGCGTCCCCGCCAACATACAACAACGAACAACCGCATAAGCCCTCGACAGCAGGCAGCGTATTTCCTTCCCCTTTTTTAGAGGACACGGCGACGATGGGAGGCAGCGTAAGCCCTCCAACGAGGCTGCACGCTCCGGTACGACGGCGATGAGCTTGTGGACATAGAGCAGGATTTCTGGCGGTGGAGTGCACACGCACTCGGTCTGCATTCACAGGTGCGAACTTCATTACTTCTATTCCCTACGAAATTCTCATTGAGCTTCTAAGGACCCAGACGACTCATCCGAATGGTGATCGTGCGGTTATTCTTGGTCTCACTCCTACCACCACGCACTCCGACAACGCACGCGTAAGCCCTCGCATGAAGGCCGCTCTGTCCAATATGCACGCTTGACGCGACGTTTACGACAACGTCTCTACCACCAGAACGACGACAAGGTGCCGCGTAAGCCCCAGACGACGGGCAGCGTATCATCGAACCCAGGCTGAGCAGTGCACCCTGGCGGCGACGTCTTTGGTACGTCTATTTTCCATTTCTTGGCTATTTCATCTGCGTGAATAGTTGTGTTCTCATTTCGTTCCAAATTTTGTCTCTTCTTTCATTTTCATTTTCATTTTCTCTCGCCTCCTACACATCTTTATTCTACTAGTTTTCTGCAGGAGCTCGTCCACACTGCTTGGGGAACGAGGCGCCATGGTCTCACGGCCGTGCTACGTTGGAGACGCCAGCGTCGTCCGGCTTGATCTGACGCTCCCGCCTCCACAGCTGCAAATGAGCCGGACCCAGGCGCTGAGGCCGTCGTCGCTGTTGTGAGCCTTGACGAGATCGTTCCAAGTAAGCCTGTCCATGTTCCTAGTTCTGATTTTCCGTTGATAGAATCAACGTCAAAAAGTTCGCCGTCCTCGTACTCAGGGCGAGCTTCCTTTGGTACATCGGTGGAATCGAGTCGACAGGACCCTCAGGGTATCAACCATCGTCTCCTCAGCGGTCTCCAGGCGAAGGTCGTTTCTATCCGCCTACCTCACCGCGGAGAAGGCCATACCCTGGGCATTACTATCTATTCCTGTCAGCTCTGCTAGAGGGCCGGGAACGGAACGACCTTACGTGCTACGCCGCACGCCTTCTCCCAGTCTTACGCTTCCTCCACTCTTTCCGACGCCGAGCGCCTCATCGGCCGCGAGATGGACGACCAGGATATCCAATGAGATTGCTGAGGCATACCTTGGTGAGAAGGTCATCCACGCCGTGGTTACTATCCTTGCATGTGAGTATCATCTTGCTCTTGTTTGGTGCGTCTCTGACACCTCTCACAGACGTCAACGACGCTCGACGTTAGGCTACCAAGGACGCCGGCACAATCACTGGTCTCCAGGTCCTCCGTATCACCAATGAGCCCACCGCTGCCGCTATCGTCTATGGTCTTATCAAGAAGGGCGGTGAATCCCTCATCTTTGATCTTCCTCATTCCGTCTCGTTACATACAGTGCTTGACTCCCGTACATACTGCCAGTCCACCGCCGTGAATTCAACACCAGCGACGCCAGTGACCGCAGATCTCTCCTCGTCGCCGCCAAAGTGGATTAAGATCGTACTGCTCGGCGACCAGAGCGTCGGCACGACCAGTGTTATATAACACGGTCAGGACATAGTCGTGCTTGACATGTGCGCGTGGCGGCTCGTACCCATACGTGTATCGTTCCCCTTCTGCCACATCCTTGTTTATATAGCTCAGTTTATATATCTATATCAATTCTATTTATATATCTAATCAATCCTCTTTCGAATATTCCTTCGACTCCGAGTGTGCATGCTTGTCTTCTGCTGCGTAAGAATAGATCTATTCGAAGCATGTGCATGAAGTTGGATTGAGAGGTCTTTTGATGTCTTGAGTTGATTGCTGTGATGTGTCAAACTTAAGCTGTATGAGGATAGCAGGGGCAAAAGCACATGCATAGAGTCATCTTTAGAAGTCTTTTGCTGTCTTTTGCTGTCTTAAGTTCTTTGCTGGAATACATCAGCTTTAAGATACCTTTGGAGCTTTTAAGTGCTTTTGTAGACTTAAGTCAGATGTTCAAACAACATCAACCTTAAGATGTCTAAATGCATATAGGCCTTTCCTGATGCAGGTTCCTCAGCGACGTACTCCACATGTGGCTCCCTCCAAAGTGGAATGTTTCAAAAAGGAAGCAGTACTCAGCGCGTACTCCCATGGACGTGACGGCTTTAGCAAGAATGTGCCAACATCTGTGATCAATAAGGTTGATCATTTGGCCAACATCCGTCTGCAAGATAAACTTCTTCAAGCCAGGTGCCTTCAGGCGCTCCAGAAAGGATGTTGCACAACGAAGCACTTCGCTCTGGAAGTAAACCTGGATTTTCAAGCACGTGAGATTTGGTAGCACTGGTCGTTCCCAAAGAGAGAAATCCCAGGGTAAACCGACTGTCATTCATCAGCAAATTAAAGCCATTAACCAACAACAGGACTTACCTGTAAATCTCACTGCAAAACGGTCCGCACTCACTGCGTACCTCTTCATCAACATGCCCACGACAGGCTCATCCTGTTCAATCAGAGCTTCCATGCCACCATCAGGACATGATGTGACCAATTTGCCTATGGCCCCGCAAAGGTCAATAGACTGAATCATATCATCAGCCCACCCGCCCATATCAGCTCTGACTGTCTCGATGTTTTCGGGCAGTCTTAAATGGCGCAGCCAGCCGTGCTCAAATCGACACAGGAAGAACTCCAGCGTGCGAATGGCGTCATATCCGGTTATGAAGTTATGCACGTCTCTCGCGGTACCGCCACACTCTAACAGCACCAAAGTAGAGATGTTGCTGAAGGGCCGGCATTGCCGCGCTACGCCAAGATCCACGACCTCCAGCTCCAAGGCATCAACATGTGACAGGGACGAGCCAGCACTATCCATCGTCGCCACTAAAATATCTCCGCACCCGCGAATGTTCACGCGCCTGATGTAACGTACGAGTGCCGGGTACTTTTCTGTGAAAGCCTTCAGCGACTGACTTGATTGTCTGTTTATAACTTATATGGCGCCGTGTCGCTGTGGCATAGTCCCGGATCCCGACGTCAAGTAAGCTGTCCGGAAAATAATACGCTGAGTGGCTTCTTTCAGCCTGCGGTGAACGCCTCGCATACTCCTGGCAAAGTCTGCATCCTGAATGGAAGGTTGCTCCCGATGGTCCGTCATGGCAAGCGTGAATATCTCCTCAAGAAGTTCTGTTGCTAAGAAGTCCCTGGAGCACTTGCGCGTCAATTCATCTAATAAAAACTCATCACGACACTTACAAGCAATCACCATATTCCAACTCATTCTTCATTTGTGTCCAGGAAGGTCCCTAGCTGCAATAGATACTGCAATAGATATCAATCGGTGATCGATGAATGTCGCAAAGTAAGAAGCGTAGTAACGTACACGCAGCACAAGCCTCAAGTGCACTGCCCGTCTTCGAGCTCGGCGCGCGCGCCCATCTTCGAGCTCCGCGCGCACGCCTATCCATATGCGACGCTCATGTGACTCTCGAGTCTCAATCTATCTCTGAGCAATGCACAGGCTCGATGGCTCTACTAACAACAAACGTGAATCATAGGTTTTCTAAGCATCCTCCAAGTCTGGCTGCCACTTCTTCATTAATGCAAGGGCATTCTCCCACCGAGTTCGGCGCTCTGCATGCCACCTTTGCTGCTCCTCGCCACTCATCCTTTTGTAGTCCTCCTCCATGAATACCTTATCAGTTTTACACCCATTGTTTACATACCGAAAAAGGCCACCAGCAGTGAAGTGCACCACAGAGTCACGCTCCTCTCCTTCCCTTACCGCAACATTGGAGTGAGTTAAAAGTGCAGACGGTAAAAGTATCGTGGCGCCGGGCGGAAACCGAATGACCAAACCAAGATCCCACAATATCAGATGGCCACCAAAGACAGGGTCGAAATCTCCTAGTGCAGTAACAGCACACCAAGCCCATGCGAGGTTTCCCTGGTCAGTGTGTGGCCAAGTCACACCCTGGTGAGCATGATTGGCACGGCTTCCTCTATTCAGCGTCCTTCCAGCCCAGAAACCCCCAGGGATCCCTCCGGTAAATGGGTCATCCAAATGTGGAATGGTCGTAACAAGCGTTCGCAGGCTATCCATGCACACACGGTAGATATCCGGTTGATAAGTCCGAAATAGAACTATGGGCACAGTTAATTTCACACAAAACTCAGTACAGACGAAACTCACAGTCAGCCCATTGAGCAATTCTCGCAAGTCCTGGACAGGACAGAGTCTCCTGCAAAAAAAGGTACTTCCTCTGGGCGTTGACGGAGAATGGAGGGCTCAGTTTGACCACCGCCATATGATACACCCATGGTCCGCTCTTTACATGGACCGCGGCGGTGTGAATGAAAGGGAAGGGCATCCATGACGCGTCGAAGAGTGGCTGAAGCCATCGACAGTGCACCGGAGAAACTGAGACCAGTCTGCTTGCCAGGCTGATCTGCGGACGTCCACCAAGGAGAGCGATAATGCGATTCGACGCGTCCAGGATTGGTCGCGTTGTGCTGCGAAACTGGTTTCAATACGCGTTTACTCAAGTAAGAAACAACGTACACTCCATCCCATTCAATAAGCCGCATCCCAGGGATAGCTAATACCTCAGCCAGTGTAGGAATGATACGCGAAAAATCCAGAGTGCGCCCAATCCAACCAGGTGTGGTGATTGGTGCTGTCTCCAGGTCGTACTCATCGATGCAAATAGTATTCTTCATGGCACTCCGCACGCGAGTCTGGGTGACGCGTTTCGCAGTTGATGATTCGGCTGGTGAGGACAAGGATGGAGTCGTCCGGATGTTCCTCTTTTCGCGCGTTCGGAGGTTGCGGCGCCTATTATAAGGCTCGCGTGGAGCCGTCGATGGTTGATCGGAGGAGGTCGAAGCTTGGGAGGTGCTGAAGCACGGGTGTGAACCGCGGAAGACATGAATGAGTAGGCGCGTTGAAGAATGTTCTTGACTTCGACGCCGTTTGGTATGGTGCCCAGATCATGATCAGGCTCATAGGGAACATCCTCGTCTGCATGGGGGTCTATCGTTGACGCCCAGAGCCACGGACTAGCTGCGAGGCCAACGAGACTGCACTGCTCACTGCGCGGGACATCCATGATGCGTCCTGAACCTCGCACACAGCGTCAAGCGTAGGTGCCGCGTCGAATGGGAAAGGACCACGTATAGCATTGCCACGGAGAATGGAGAACGGCTTTCCAGACCTTGTCCTAGCCTCGGGAAGGTCTGGGTCTTTGAAATAGTCACCATTTGCAGACTTGGTCGGTGCTAGGTGTTTTGTCAGCTGCAGGCAGGACACATTGAGAGGACACAAACAACATCCACAAACGTCTACGACAGACGTCGTCGCTGGAAGCGAGCTCAAAGGTCGGCTCGCTGTCAACAGAGACGGCGCTAGCAGTAGAACCATGCGGATCTTGTCAGTCCAGCCCCAGCAATAGACTCACCCTTCGGCATGATCAAACACTGCAGGAGTATGAGCAATAGGACAACGACGACGCGTAGCCACAGTCTCCTCATGGGTGTCGAAAGCAACCGGCAACGAACACACAGTCAAACATGTAAACACAACCTTAAAGGAGCACAATCTGGTCACGGGACAAATTGGACGTGCACGGCGGCCTCACACGAGGACGCGCGCGCTGCGTCTGCAATTTGACGTGCACTCCCACTGTACTTTCCGACGCGGGGCTTCGTCAGATATCTCCAAACACATCTACCAAAGCAACATATTCATTTGTGCCACATCGATACAGACTCCTCATGTATTGTCACATACTCGAATCTCACGCTCTCCATGTCTTCGACATGCCCAGCCTCATACATAGCCGCTATCAAATCCCTCAAGCTATCCTTCCCTGCATCGCCAAACGCCGCACCATGTTTACTGCCGTAGACACCCACCCAGGTCACCAACACGTTTATTGGCCTCGGGAGCCAAAGCGTGAAGGTATCCCACAATAAAGAAGCCTCTGGTTGTGTCGAACGAGCTCTTAGCACGCCAGAACTAACCAAGACATATAGGTCCACGTCCTTGATCGTCGTAACATGCCGAAGGCTACGCATCGCCTGATACATAGCCCTTGAAGATCCAAAATTGAAGTCCATACGAATAGACTTCAGAGATGTCCAATGTGACAAGTCCAGCGTGTGGACCATCAAGCCGTAGCCAGAGCACGAGTTATCTAGCATTCATTAAACCAAGCTGCGAACATGGCGTGAACACAGACCTGTCAAGCTCAGCTCAAAACATGTTACGCCACTCACACCACTCAATAGGTGGCCCAAGAATCCCAATGTATGTAGGCGGCCTTGGTCGCATACAACGTGTACTCGTTGCGTCACAATCGCCACATGCCTACGATCATTCTGCCGCACAGCAAGGCAATATCCATCTGTCCAGAAGTGCCTCAAAGAAATGGAAAGTCTCTCCACCATCACGGCTGGTGTGTGCTCGTCAAAAGCCAGCTCACAGGCTGCCAGCAGCGTCAACTCCCTCAACTGTGGCATCACCATAGCAAGAGCGCGTAGGTCGCTACCAAGGCCCCGGCAATCGCAGAGTCGCAGATTCGTCCAATGTAACGGCAAAGGGCCCAGGTTGGTCAGTTCCCTTAGCGGCACGCCAAAAAGATCTATAGTGTTTACGGCCGGACAAAGCCTCGACACTTCTGGCAACATCACCAGCGATTCAGACCCGTGGAAACCAAAACGACGAACTGCGCGTGAAATGTCGCCACACTCCAGCAGCTCCGAGAGGCGCGCCCAGGGATAACTCGGATGTGGTTTCCAATCTGTGGCCAAGTCAGGAAAGGGTACTCCTCGCCTACTCCAATTGGAGCACAGGACAATGGTCTCGAAGATGACTCGTCGAGCACAACGCCAAAAGCAGCGATGAACGTGCAGTAGAGCAAGGGCTGTAGTCCAGGTCTGCTCTAGGGGATATTGTCGAGCGAACCCATCGCTGGGACGCAATGCTTCGGTTCCGATCAGATCCACAATGTCCTCAGCAATGTTAAATCTAGAGTCATAGTTAGTTTATACTGTAATGAAACCAAAAGTACTTGCGGTGTCTTTGATCGCTGCATGCTAATGGCTTAAGGCAACCGCTGATGTCACAACCGCTGATGTCACGACGTTACTAGTAGTAGAGTACAACATCATAGCAGTTAGATGGTCAAAAGACCCGGCCATTCCAGTCCCACATCGATACATCTCCAGCGTGTACATAGTCTTGTCGAACACTCACTCTCGCAGGGTATTGCGCCTGAACACGCTCCCCTGTACTGACAACGCGCCTCCACTCTTCCTTATCTAGACAGAACATCTCGTTCATGAACCCTTCAACCCACACCCAAACAACATTCAAACAACCACCTTGTTCTACCACCGCCACCATCAATTTCTCCAATGATACCCGGGTCGCATTAGTCCGGGCGACACTCTTCTCGCCAGTCGTTTGTAGGAATACCATCAAATGAACACTCTGCAATGACGCTCCCCTTAGAATGGTGTTCAGCGTTCGAATAATGGCGAATGCAGTATGGTAATGGAAGCGCATTTTGATATCAGTGAGAGCGTTCCAATGGTCCAGGCGGGGCTCCATCGTCAGCCAATCATCAATTGTAGGGGAATTTTCTGCAAACAACTTATTAGTTCAACTCCAAGCGCATGGTAGTCTGGCATCTACCGGTCAGATTGACATCCAAGCATTCCACGCCAACTACGCTTTTCAAAACTCTATCCAGCCCGCCTAGTTCTCCGTGCGCTGCGACGATCTCAACTTTACGCGCCCATACAGCCACATGAACATCGGATGATTGTTCTGAATACTCATCGGTGACGCCCCAATGCCTTGTCGAGTGGACCAACAAAGAGTCCACGTGAATCGGCGTGCAATGTCCCAATCCAATCCTCGTTTTCGGCAACAAAGTCAGCCGTGATAAAAGCGGTATCACTGTTTTCAACGCCTGCCAATCATTCGTAGCACCAGTCCAGCACCCTATGCATAGCTCCTTTGGTCCCTGCCACACATGCCCACTGTCTATAGTGGCAAGGTCAACCGCCAGCAGCAACACTCGCTGTACATTCGGGCAACCAGAAGCAACGGCTGGCATTCGAGTCAGCGTCGACGTTCCATAGAAGCCGAAATGGCGGACAGCAGTGCGAATAGCCTCAACGGAAAGCATCTCTCGAACCACCGTCCATGGATAACCGCGTCCTGGACTGCACGGCAAAGGCAGTTTGTTGTATTCCGCCCGATCGCATTCGTCCACTAGCATAATCATCTTGAACAGGGCTTTTCTGGCCCCGTGGCCCAAAATACGATGGGTTTTCAAGAGGATTGTCGCGGTTTTTCGAGCACTCGGGCTGTCGCGGAATGTGCTAGTCGTAGCATACGCATCTAGGCCATCCTTGTCGACCAGGGACCAGGCGACAATCTCATCGACCACCTCTTGAGGTATCACCGAGCTGTGTATTACAGTCAGTCAAGGTCAACAGGACACAAAAATTTGACATACATTCCACGCATTTCCATTTCCTGGGGCTATTGAAAGCCATGCTACAGAGTAGATTAAGACAGATGTTCGTTGTCATCCACCACGTGCGAACAGCTGTTATAGACTTAGCGCGCACGTCACATTCACCTATATGTTGCAAACTGTGGACGTGCGCGCGCTCCTCTAGTTGGCTGGTCGTGCGCGTTACACTTGGAGCAGACAAATAACTGCCTCGCTCAAGTTCGCGGCCAGACGAGACCTTACATTCTACCCCCATGTACGCGCTGGCAAAGAAGCTCGGGCTGACTTGGGATCAGTTCATACAGCTGCTCAATGCATCAGACACTTGTCCACAGTGTGAGGCCCGGTGGACAGCTCCCATACGCTGTGACGGGTACTACAACCCAGACAACACTGGGAAATACTATCAACAGGTGCGCATCTTTTAACAGCTGGAACGCATACTGATATCTTTTTACGCCACATTCAGTGCTCCAAGAAAGACTTTAATTTGTCAGGATGCCCCTCTTTCCGATGGTGCTCCCACAACACCTGATTACTTATGACTTAACTGGCAGTCCTAAACGCGGTAGACCTCTGGGCAATGCATGTCCCACGCCTCCACTCACTCCTTCCCGGTCTCAACGGCAAACACCGAAGTCAAAGGGTAGTCTGTCCCGTTCATTGACGCCTCCACCCACCCCTTCTCGCCCACAAAGAATCGATCCCGCAGTCCAGCGTACCATATATGTCCAGCTGGCCAACTTGGTAAGTCCTAGTAGCCACCCGCAGTGATATCATCTCATGCAGTCCCTCCTAGGATGCCTCTCACAATGGGCAGCCGATTCGTGTTACTATTGCCGCGTCTCAATGGCCCGTCTTATATCCCACAAGCATTCGCGCCTACGCCAAGTACTTAACGTGCAGAGTGCTAGCGATGCGTACCAGCATAAGCTGGGGCCACACTTCCACACCACTAGGAGAGGAGTACGTGTTATGGCAGGGCAGCATATCGTACTCAGACCTATGCAGGTAACGACATGCGTCGAAGTCATCGACATTGACTGAAACACATCATCTGCGTTGTGCACGCGCTCATTCTCCGTTAAATGCGGCGACAGCCCCAATAATACACCATCACTTCTCCAAAACACTATAATAGCGTAGCCACAATAATACACCTTCGTTCCTTCACAAAGCATCCACAAATGGCTCAACGACCTTCATCCAATCCACAGGCAAAAGCCATTCCCACTGGCATTGCATCGAAAAAAATATGATTACTGGCCCTCCACTCCACATTTATCCAGCGGAAGTGACTGAAGCCAATCCACTGGTAACATGCTCCATCAAGTTGTAGTATGCGGATTTTTTGACGGGTGGCATGTAGCCTGCAGCATTAAGCGCAGCATGACTACGATCCGAGTGCAGAGCGATGATCTCGTGTCGGACCATCAAATACATCCGAAGTATGGTAATCACTTAGTTTTCCAACCCTGTTCTAGAGCGATTTAATAGGTGTTCTCAGCACAAATTGATATGTCAGCGCTACGCGCACCTCTGAAAAGAAAACCAGACACGACAGCCCGTGTACGTTCCCACCGGCACTTGGCAAGAAGAAAAGAAAGGTAACTTTCGGCTGCGCCACAAGGTCCTTGATGGTAGGATGGAAAACCATGGTAGCACGACGTTGCCAGACATGCCGATAAGTAGCGAAGGAACACTGTCACATGAGTACTGCACGCTCAAGTGACCCTGAGTGCCCCGAGGTACGCTCTCGACTTCCACATGAGCGTTGCAAACTATGCACTGCCTACTCCGCCGTGCAGCCCTGTCAAACGACGTTTAAACGAGGTTGATAACGGCGACAACAACTTGCCTAGTGAGTCTCCAGCCGGCTATACCCCCCTCCGTTTAATGTTGTGCCTGGAACCAATATCAGCAGGCGCAAGTGTGGCCATACTGAGCGGGAACAGTAACTTGAGCGCAGCTCAGTCTAAGACGGGCAGGAGTTATGGTTCGTCCTACCTTATCGAGTCGTCCTGTACTCAAAGAACGCTTCTAGTTCCGTGTCAGCTTAAGATGTGCGAAAAAAAGGACACTAAGGTTGGAGAAAAACAGTTTGGCCGTGCTAACCAGCAATGCATACAGAAGGCATGCCGAGAGTGCTGTCGCCTTCACCTCCTCAACCGGCTCAAGATGGAAGGGCTGAGAACACTGTCATGTGCGCCACATAAGTTCAAAGAGCTCACACTTGCGACTGCCAAAGAGCCTACACAGGACGGGCCTTCACACATCGCCAGCAAGAATATCGATCGCTCGGGCCTCGGTCGTAACATTGGGCCATACCTGTGGGAACACCTTTCCAGCAACGGATTCCAATTTGAGGAAGAGCTTTTCAACTACACGGAGGAATCCCTCGCGAGCAGAAAGCGCGCACTATATGTGTGGTCATCTATGATTCTGTAAGTCATTCGTCACTGCAGACAGAGCCGTTCTCACCAGAACTCGATATATACAGGCAGGACACCCGCAAACTGCGGAGCGCTACCTTCTAGTGCCCAAAACATCTTGGGTGTCACTTTGATCCCTTTATTGATGATAGAACTCGAAAAGACCTGGGGCTTAAGAAGCGCGGCGATGCATTTAGCTTCTGGAATGGCACTAATTGGGCAGACATCAATAGGCCGCTTGAGGTTGAGCTAGGAGGGCGTGTACACTTGTCTGCGCTGAGGCCCTTCCCCTCGCCTCCACCGTTCATAAATGGCGTGCAGGCCCAATCTGCCATCTTCGCGTCGTCGGGCGACAGGAAACTCTCTCTTGAAGTACAAGAACAACCAAACAAGCGAACCAAGTTACATCATATGTGAGCAGTAACTTCCTCTCCACAGCAATTAACTCACATTTTATGCGCAGCTTCAACGCCGACACCGCAGACACTAGCTCTTCAGTGAGCTTGTCGCATTCGCCAGCCACTGCTCACAGTGCGCTCAATTCCACCTCATCGCAGGACACCATAGACTCTGCAAAAGCATTACCCGTGTTGGTTCAGTGCATATACACAGAAGAAAACAAGCTCAACCATAACCTTCCGCCATTTGACTCGCGTCCCACCTTCCCATTCCAATATGTAGTGGACATGGACAATTTCTGGAAACATACGAAACGACGCGGCAGGACGACACCATCAAGGTTCGCGAGGCATGGAACTCAACCGTGAAACAACATTTTGTTCCCAAGGTAAGCGCTTCTATAGCCTCAATAAATCATAAAAGTTGCTCACTGCTGTCAAGGAGCGCTGCCCCCCATATGTGAAGACAACCGTCAACAACCACCTTAACTACCGCAGAGTCTGCAGGGAAGAAGTTCAGCGCCTCAAAGCCATGGGCAGAGTGTCAGAAGCACGTTGGAGTTTCATAGCCGCCCTCGGTTTACAACGAATGAAGAGTACATCTGTAAATACGCCCAATTAGATGCACTATTTGTTAATGGCAGCAAGATGAACGTACGAGCAGAAGCAGCTTTGAATCGAACGCGCACGCTAGCATTTGAGCGTAGCGCGCACGCCCTCTTATGTTATGTGCGTGACAGGGGGGAAAATCCTGATTGGAGGGAGCGCACGCCAGCCTTGAATCGAACGCGCACGCTAGCATTTGAGTGTAGCGCGCACGCCCTCTTATGTTATGTGCGTGACGTGTGGGAAAATCCCGAGTGTGCACTTTGTTTTCATCAAGTGGGCGCACACTTCGTTTTCATTAAGCCTGCGTACACCATGGTCCTGAAGGAGCTCGCACCCAGTGAACTGTACGTGCTGAAGACAACTCGCACGCCATGCTAACGTGCGTTTAGAACTCGCCTCCAGGAAGAGGACTTCAAGGTGGGGAAGACGCCAAACAACCATTCAGACTTACTAACAGTAATTCCAGCGGCTAGCTGAGGCGGCTGGCCTCACATTCGAACCTCCGCCGCCGCGCCGCCGAAGAGGGGGAAAAAAAATGGCGCACGTACGCTCGTGCTTATGAGCCAAACACGCCAATATTTCCACACATTGTACAACTCCGCTACTGGGCAGCGTGCGCCCTCCGTGGACTGGACTGCCATAGCGAACGAGGTTGCGAAAGGACCCACCGCGACGCTGGACGCCATGAACACCGCCATTTACGACTTGGTCATGGCCGGAAAGCTCACGATTCCCCTGGACATCCAGCAGAAGGTCGCTCGCAAGATAGCTGCCTCAGCTGCCAGCGCGCACGAGCCCACAAAGCCTGTCGTACGCACCGACGCGTCTGCCGAGGACACCGACGCGTCTGCCGAGGATCGGGCGGTGGAGGACATGATGGTGGATCCCCCAGCCGTCGAGAACGAGGATTCAACGGTGTCGGACTCTACGACGTCGAAGGATCGGGCGGCGGAGGACATTACGGTGGATCCCCCAGCCGTCGAGGACTCTACGACGTCGAAAGAGCAGTTGGCGGAGGACATTACGGCGGATCCCCCAGCCGTCGAGGATCACGACGTCGAAAGAGCAGTGGCGGAGGACATGATGGTGATCCCCCAGCCGTCGAGAACGAGGATTCAACGGTGTCGACTGTGTCAAGCAGTGGCTCGCCAGAGAGGTCAATGTCTTTGCCACCCTCCTCATTCCACGCAGACGCTTCGCCCGCGCCAGGGACAGACTCTTGCCTCGACCCCGCACTAATTGGCGTCGAGGCTCCCCAGGTATGCATCGTTGCATCTCAGATATCTATCCATTCCTTATTTTGCATAACGTAGGACCCAGTACGGCTTTTCGCCTGGAGGACTCTAGATCTGAGGACGAAAAATTATATATTTGGCTTCCACCGCAAGAAGCTACCACTGAGCGCGACCTCATTAAGATCACCGTCATATGCCGTGATGAACGCGAACTTGTTCAGGAGATGAAGGTGCCCCACCTCTGGTATATAATCGCCCCGCCCTCAGCCGTTGCCCAAGGCTATGAGCAACAGCTCGGCATCAACACATTCGCCCTGCTCAAGGCCATCGAACAGGTAGTCAACCAAACCCACAGACGTTTGAGCAATCGCTCCCCTTCACCGCTGCTTGGAGGGACGGCCCTCTCTATCAACCCATAACGCTTCCACTCGCCACTTTTCAGGCTGTGTCGGCCATGCAGGACAAGCATGATGGTGTGGCTCCTTTTGGCGCCGACGCTCTGTATGAAAGCAGATGTGTCATTGACAACGCTTCCATACTCACTTGGGAACACGTTGGCTTGCCCATCAACTGGGTTCGCCTAAATACGGTGTATGACACGAAATATGTTTTTTACACCATTATGCTTATCCTCACGGAAGCCCAGGTACGCATCTAGAGCTGGTACATGTTGTGAGCTGACTGCATTTTAGCTCCAATGGCCCCGCCACCGCCACCGTCGCTTGAGGGCCCAGTTGTGCGGAAGCCACGCGTTCTCTCCCTGAAGTCCGTCGCTAACCGGAAAGAAAAGAAGGACGCCAAGCTCATGGCATCTGCCTGGTACGCCGACCACATAAAGCGTGATCCTGCTGTGCAAAAAGCCATTAAGAACTACAAGGCTTGGTCCCAACGGTCGGACTTCTCCCAGGGTCTGGAGATCGCCGAGTGGCTCACGCTTGCTCCTGCGGTTTATCGAGTCGGGAGGCTGACGAAGCTCAAATATGGTGACTGGAGCGCAGAGGAGAAGGAACAGATCAAAGGTGAGCAATGGAACAATAGTCTGACAGTCCAAGAAGCTGAATGGAATACAGACTTCGAAAACCTTGACCTGGACGAGGGCGCCAAGAGAGAAATCTTCGGTGCAAGGGAGACGTGGTGGCGATATGCTAAACATTTGGGGCACTTGCTCTCGTTCTATGGAGATCAGGACGAGATGGCATTTTCCCAGAGTGTCGACAAAATCGTAGCTGATACAAAAGGAAAAATGGCTGCAGCCAAGGCGTTCGCCCTCATCCGCGGCACATGCGCTCCTAACGCAGCATTTGAAGTACCAAAGCCGCTCGCACCACCAAAGACGCCGACAGCGCCTAGTTAGGTTAATCTCTTGATAGACGAGAATCAGCTTTTTTGTACTACTACGATATGGTATCAAAAAAAAATTGCACGTCCACTGAGTATGTGTAATGACTTTTCATCAAAGGGTAAGCATTTTATGTAAATCATTGTTAGCCACTTACCATGACTCTGGCGGAGATGTTGATAAAACTCGCCGTGGCGTTGCAGCGACTACCCTGGGCAGGTTCTGTTCTGGACTATAGGCTGCTCTTCACCTTCATCCGTATCGTACACATGCAAGAGGATAGGCTCACCGCTAAAAGCACCATATTTCCAGTGACTCTGCCCAACGACCTAGGCGAAACGTTAGCACACGCTTTGTGCCTAACCACTGCCCAAGTCAGCCAGCTCTGGATGGCTGTGCGGGATTACATGGAGGACCTGGCAACAGCTCCAAGAGATGTCGAGGTGGAAGATATTGTCGCGGAGTTCGGACATGCGCACCGTATCGGTCAGCTTCCGCTTTAACAAACACATTCCGTCTGACATTGGAGCAAGGCGCAGTCATGATCAGTGCACCAGTATCGACCTGTATTCAGTGCGCTTCCCCGCGATTTACTCACCAGAAGAACGCGCGCGTTGAAGCACAATTGCTCACGAAGGCACGGGGAATACGACCACTTTATACGATCTCCAAGTATTGTGATGGTATTGTCATGTTATCGTAAGTGGTAAACATGCTAAATGATGTGTAGAGTGCAAAACCTCCTACCACCCAGCGTACTTTGTCCGGGGAGGCTCAGAGGTCGGCTCGGTCAGGCAGTACTATGCCGGTATACCCCGATACATTCAGGCCTCCGAAACGCACTGGGTGGAACAGGATTTGGCGATTCACTGGACACTCCAGATGACAGTTCAGCAGTGAGTAGCGAGACTCTACCAACTTCTACCGCTACGACTAAGGCGGGCTGCGCAGCGCTTCTTCTGTCGGCATCGCGGAAGTATACAACCTCGAATTGGTTGACAAGCCATGGCATGGGAACACAAAGTTGTTGTGGCGCTTGGATCATGAGACGGTTTGGGACACGTTTTGGATGTTTGCGCTGCTGCGTGATATAGGACGTCGCTCGAATGAGACAGCGAGCTTAGAGCTAAGCAACCGAGGCAACCAAAAAGGTCGCATTGATGAAGCTCTTGCAGAACGTAACCGAAGGATGGTGGGCACTGGCCAACCGATGTGGGGGCATGTCTGTGACAGCTGCCTGAAGGTGAAAAAAGATGAGGTAACAGGGAAAGCGCGTCAGTCGTTGGTCTTCGTTCGAAAATTGTGTGATGATTAACTATAGGACAGAGTACTACGACGCCATTGTACTGGATGGCGTTAGTGTGCGGTGTCGGTGTTGCTCGGTAGCATCAGACGAAGATGGCATGCCGTGTCTCGAAGGACTGCAAAACACAAGAGACCGTTTTTGTGTGAAGCATGCCGAGAAAGAATGGGAGTGCTTCGTGCGGACCTGCAACAAAGGGGCTCTGAGACAACAGAATTCCCGGGCGTGCGACGATCCCGCTCACCAGCTAATCGAGAAGCAGGAGGCGGCAATGGCAGGCCAAGGCCATCGAGAATTGATTCGCCGCGCTGCGCGGTATGGGAGGGCCGTTGACGACCAAGAATCACGCCCGCAAGTTGAAGACGGCATAGAGGATTGCGAGCTGCCCAATGTGACAAATCACTGTATAGGGAACCGAGGCGGAGCAGAGGAAGATTCTACACGGGAGACGGACACCACTTCGACTTACACCTCACAGCAGGAGGCGAAGAAGCGGGGCAAGCTGACCATGTCGTCCAAGTTCACTCACTGCGACATGCTGGCACTGCGCGATTGCGGAATCATTATTGCGAGATCTACGTTTTATGGAGCTGAAGGGGTCATGTCGACAAAGGTGAGCAAACACATTTGCGGCGGAAACGCGACCAACACTGACCATAATGCCTAACAGTCTTTAATGACGTCCATTTGTCCGAAGCGCTTGCCACGAGCGCTGCCATCGGTCTTTGTCTATGACAAAGCATGTCATGTATTGGAGCACCTCTTCAAGTGCGGGGATGACTACCTGACTCGAAAAAGTGCACACGTCCTAGACGTTTTCCACGGGGCAGGCTGCCATAAAGAGTCTGACGAATTCTGTAACAAACACTGCAACCCAGCGTTATTCCCAGAACTGCTCGATGAACATGGCAAGTTGATATTCAACACATCGGTGTGTGAGCAAACGAACGTCTGGTATGGAGGGTTTGTGACGATGGTCAGGGGAATGTCGCTCATTCAGTAAGTGGAATCGGTTATGGAGGCCCCCAAGCTGCAATCTAAGCGTATCCCAACAGCTTCACTTTCTTCTTGGACGAAGCGGTGATAAGGCACAATGAAAGAGTAGCCATGAACCTTCGGCAGCGGGGCTTTCATCCGATGGTCCTCCCACTGTCGCACTGGGAGGGAAACCATGTTTGATGGAGTGACCACGACAGGCTATGTTGGAACAGTGGCCGCCGTTTGGAACGGGCGGGGGGTCTTCGGTTTCCGAAGAGGATAGCAGAATTGGTATGGGTGGTTCAAAGAATCACCTGAGTTTGTACATGTTTGACTTAGACTTTGCCCATTTCCCAGGCATGCCGAGCGGCTGTGCCACCCTGGTCTCCACGAGGCAAAGCAGTTACCTACGGCACTAGCGCAAGGCAATAATTTGAAGATAATAAATAATGAATTGCGCGACACCATTAAACATTTAATCACCATTTTCACAAAAGGCAAAAGAAAAAAAAGCACGGAAAGGGAAGCGAGCACTCGCTTTGTCGACGGACACAATGTAACAGCAGAGGAGCAGGAAAGGCGCGATGGAAAGCACAGAAGCACGAGAGAGATAAACGGAGCAAGTTCAAGTCGAGTCTCCCTCTCTTGAGAACGAACGCGCGACAGATTGTTGAGTTCAGCCGCACCTGCTCCTACGTAGTGACTTACAATCTCGATACGGAACCACTGTCGTCACGTCCAAGAGGCTTCGATCAGTATGAGCAGCTCAGTCAACTCAACAAAATAGAGGTGCATGCCACTCCTACAATTCTGCTGTAGACCTAACCAATATCACAGATCTGTCAAAACATCTTGCTTCCAGAAGCCATCAAGCAAATTCTCCTGTGGCGTAACGAGAAGCGTACGTCCTTCGCGCTCCTCTCGGACGAAGAGGAGGCAGAACTGTCAGCCATCGGGGAGAAGCTGCTGGAGGAGCGCGACTGGGTTCTAAACATCAAGAACGTGCGGGAGATGATGGACAGCCAAAAGAGCATCAACATGAAGGAGCTGAAGAAGGTGCTGGTGGGCGGGACGCGGTCGAGGCCGAAGATCGCGTATGTGGAGAAAGCCACATAAGGTGGCGCATTTATTTATCATGTCAAACATTGACACTTCATTGTATACTTACTATCATCAATCCGTATTGTGTCAGGCTACGATGAGCCTTTGTGCTAGCCGAGATTCTTCGCTGGACGACCTGTGCTTTGAGTAGGACCCTCCTCGCAGAACCTATTGAACCACCTGACCATGGCGCTGGCGGATTCTTCCTTGGCCCAACCTGGCACGTTCGTTAGCTTCTAGTCAATGATATAAAAGGATTAGTGCTTACGAGCGTCGGCTATAGCTGGATCCCCACGAGTCGCAAAGCCATGGTCGACGCCGGAGAAGATTTGGAAAAAGTACTGGGTGCGGGCGGCGACGAACATGCTTTCTGCGCGACGGCGCGCGTCGAAGGGGAATGTGCGGTCGGTTTCTGGGAACGGTGAGCTGTGTGCTAGATGCGAGAGGGTGTTTGACGAACCGGCGCATGAGAGTGGTGGAAGTTGAATTACGTTAAGCCTGGAGAAGACAAGAAAATGGGCACAGACATACCCATGTTGTTCCTTCGCCATAAGGTTGTCCCACATATCATACTTTCAGCACGCGTCGTCCCATAGATGACCGGATTCAGTCGGCGCAGAGCCAAACTGGCGTTCACCGGCACGGAGCCAGATGATCACTTCGAGTTGTCGATGCCTGCGCCGGGTGGGATATGAACAGCGCTGAAGGAAATAATCGCCAGAATGTCGTCGTACGGACGGGAAGAGGGCGGCGGCGGTGGGGACTGGAAAACTTTGATAACTATCGAGCGAGGATAATAAGACTGTGGTGCCGGTGGGAACACGAAGGCCTGCAAGAGCGTTAGAACACTGGTCGTCGCCAATAGAAGAGAAACGACTTACCATAGGGTCGAAAGGCCGTAAGAGGCGGCGCCGAAAGCGGAGAGCCTGACGAAAAATCGAGTGAGCAAGGCGAGATGATGGTGGGAGGAAGGAACCGACCTGTGACCATGAACACGCCTCCTTAACCGTGCGTGTTCCGGTGGCGGCACAACGGGTCTGATGTTGGAATCGCAGTTCGACAAGAGGTCTGAGGTCAACTCCCGTCGCTGATACAGAAGGGATAGTGAATGGATTAGAGGGTTGAGCATCATACGACGGTGCACGCAAACAGCTAGCCAGAGTCTGTGCGATTGTGTCGGCGTCATCCGAGAATGCTTCTTCGATAGCATTTTTGTTGAATTCTGGTAATGCTTGTCTATGGACTACTTAGTATATCGTATAACAGAGCCTAAAAGCAATGTACACTTCCATGTCGGAGTCCATTACCAATGATAAGGCAGCATGTTGAAGCTCGCGTATCTTTCCTTGTCGAAAGCTGTTCAGACTATGAAAGTCGATCTGGTCTAAAATATAATCCTACAACCAATCGAACAGCTAAGAACTATTAGTCCAAGAATAAGCAGAAGAATAACATACGGACCTTCTGGTAAGAGCTGCGAATGAAGAAGTGCTTCGCCTGACGCAAATCCTCGTCGACGTCCCAGCACGCCCAACGGTACCCATTGACCGTGTTCTCGTCGTACACCCATCGCTTCGACCTCTCCCTCTCCAGACCTGCCCATTCCACGCAGCCTATGGCGAAACCATCGGCGCCGTAAACCCGAATGGTCAAATGCCTGAACGGCAGTGATTCCGTCGACTCAGCGGGGGAAAAATGAAAATCAGACGGCCTGAGACGCGATAACCAAAATCGGCGCTGAAGAGAACGAAAACGACGCACATCAGAGCGAAGATGCGGGCCCGTCCATCGAAATCGACCTCGTACTGGCCCGCCGCGTCTCGCAGCGCTACACCGCCTTTGCTGGTGTTACGAACCCCCTTCCAACGCCCCCAGACGGCCCTAGGAATGGCACGGTCGTAGTAGAGCTCGACCGCGGAGACGTTGTCATTGGTGGAGGACATGTATTTGGTGGAGGACATGTTGTCGGGCAAAGCAAGCGCGTCGATGTTGTCGGGGAGCGAAGAATAAGCGCGCGCTGATGGGAATCCGTGCCGGCGGCAAAGCCCACGATCGGTACATCCCGAACATCGGCAAACGCCGAACATGGAGTGTCACACGCCGGCGTGAAGAAGGAACATCAGCACAACAAAGAAGAGTAGGATTTGCGCTGAAGGTATCAGGTACGTATGGGCTGTATGGAAGAATGGAGAGCAGTGGGACATCCCAGCCTGAGCACAACTAGAAGCCGGACCTGAAGGTCATGTTGCGAGCGCGCGTCTCGACAGTGTACCTACCACGATGCGTTTCCTCGGGCTGTACACCCGAGTAGTAG
Source organism: Hymenopellis radicata (assembly GCA_015501595.1). NCBI lineage: Eukaryota > Fungi > Basidiomycota > Agaricomycetes > Agaricales > Physalacriaceae > Hymenopellis > Hymenopellis radicata. The sequence continues at coordinate 3,708 of JADNRX010000199.1, read as the reverse complement.
TCCCTTGGGCAACGTAGAGGTAGATGTGTTTCGACATACTTTCCCGTTCTTGCTGCTTGTCTTCATTCCTTCCATGCGCAAGAATTGCACCTAGAAAAGAGTCAGGTCCTACTGCAAGATATCGTGTAGATTCAGATTACAAACCCTTGCACCATAGGCTTCGACATGTCCAAGTTGACGAGGACAACAGTCTTGATATCAGACCCAAACGTGAGGTACGCGAGAGCACCAGCACCGCCCAAAGAGTACGAGGAGCCCGGTCATGACGGCCGAGATAAACGCGGGAACTTCTTGCGCTTCTTCATCGCGTGGGCTCTGCGACATCGTACCAATCCCCGTACGTGTTTGATGTTATGCCGAAACGTTTGCGTAATCGAGTCAGTCATTTCATGGCCTATGCCCCATCCCGTGTACCGCATAAACATGTCATTATGCGCAAATCTACAAATTTGTTAGGATAGAACAAGAAAAGTCAACCAACTTACTGATTGACATACTACGACTGGTATTTCCACATCCGTGTGCTCTGAGCAGCCCCACGCGTGCGCGACGGCGCCGAAATCGTCTCTTTCCAGCTCGCCAAACGTGCTTCACGAGCCATCCGAGCAGTACCGTGCCCTTGGAGTTTCGTTCGTGCTGAACTGCGGACACCACTTTGAGGCGAATCGTCGAAGGGCGGCTGCCATGTCTCTGGTCACGGCCTCGAGGATATGAAGGGGTACCGCCGGCTGAACGATGAGTCGTGTCCATGAGGTCCCATGGAACACTCCCAGAGTAGGCGCATCACATCCTTGTTCGCCTCCGCAGAAGATATTAAGTGTTCAAGGCAGGCCAGCGCGCACTACAAATCCAGTCAGCGACTGAGAGCAGATAACCTGGGAAACAAAACGAACAAGTATCATGTTGAGATAATCGCGTGCAGCAATCTGCTTCATGTCAGCCACCTTTTCGGCAAAACATCGTATCCCAGAGCTCCCAAACGCATGAATGTCGCGAAAGCGGAGAGTGAGCTTTGTGACCTTTGTCTCTGTGGGCCTCGTCCGCTGTTTGTCCATGATGGTAAGAGACAAGTCCTGAAGGCTTATGTCAGTCCCGGCAGAAGCCGAATCTTCTCCGATCTGTAGTACTTCGAGTTTTCGCAACGTCGTGTAGGAAACGTTGCTGGATATGTTGGGCCAATCAAAGGACGCTGAGACAAACCTTGATGGTTACGACGATACTTGGCCAATGTTTTGGAGTAATGATAGTTTCGTTGAATAATATACATGTCATGGAAAGTAGTGGGAACGTATAACACGAGACTTGTAAAGAGTACGGGTTAGTATTACCCTGCAGCAATGAGTCCACACATTTGCATTGGTTCCCCCTTGTCCTGCACAGTCAGATCAATAACTCGCCCACCATTCCTCCTTCCCTCTTTTATGATCCCTTCCCAATCACTGTGCCCCGTGATCTTATCTGCTGTTGTAATTGTTACCTTCCTCGGAACTGTCACATAGTCGACCTGGAAGACGATAGAGTCCGACCGAACAGTACTAAGTTGACACGCTTTGAGAAACTCATTGACATGGTTATTGATCTCTTCACTATGCAAGTTGAAGTCGCCCTCAACCATGGCAAATATGAATCGAACCTCTCTCTCGGTTGGGCAGATTGGTGAGCAATCTGTGAGGTTGTTAGTATTCCAAGCTGTGATGCTCAGCGAAGAACAACCTTTGATGGCTTTCTGTCGAGCTTGACAGGCTTCCCTGTGGCCATTTTTCCAAGCGGTACGCTGGCAAGCGCGGGAGCAGTAGTAGGATTCTTTACATCCGGCACATTGCTGTAGTCTGAGTTCTGCGCGTGAAAATACATGACACTGGCCATATACAAATGTTTAATTTGGCCGTTTAATGAATCGATTCATCTTACCGGAGTGTTATCGCACCAGTCTTCATGTCTGACTTCAATGAAGTGCGCCTTCGCCTGGGAGCGCTCATTGACAATGTCTCTGAATCGAACCCAGGCATCCCATAGCAAACCCTCCTTTTTGAGATTATTAACGAGGTTTCTCCGCAGTACCTTCTTTACAGCCTTGTGTGACAATCGTAGAACCGGGCGATACATGGTCCATGCATTGAGTAAGTCGATGAGGTCAGCAAGCATTGACCCAAGCGAGCTCTCCGTGTGGCTGTGCTGGCACCCCTTGTGGCTGTGCTGGCACCAGTCCAGGAGCGGTTGAACACGAAACAAGCAATCGATGAACCCGTGTTCCAGTGCCTGCACTATGACCCACGATCCCGCCAGGAATGCAAATCGTAGGAGACTGAGTACATCCGCAACAGTATCGGCAACAATGTGCTGGCAGCTGACTGGGAGGACATACCTCCTGGACATGAGACGCTGCATGATGATGCAGCACCACTTCGACACATGGGACGCGATACAGGCCTTATATATCTTTAGTGAGCTCATAGAGCACTGTAGCAATATAAAGCTGTTATGCCGAATGGAATGGACATCGATGGGCGTCAATTGTAAATCGTTTATGATGTGCTGGAAGATGCAGAATACAATGAGACTACTGGGAAGTTGTTCCAGGACGTGACCGAATTGTTCCCTAGCAGGCGACTCCCGCGCCGACCACATGATTACTCCGACATTCAGTGGTTACTAGCACCCAGACCCGCGTCAAACAGTCAAATAGCCCTGTATGGTTGGACACCACGCTGAACGCCGGTGCAATGCCAAAGATGCGATAAAGCGATACGGGAAGGACGGTTTCTTGCATTTCCCTCGCTAGTTCGACATCAGAGGGCGAAGGCGACGTGCTGTCTAGGACAAACAGCTGGAGGAATGCAATGGCAAATTTGCACATTTTAGGAAGGTGAGAGCACAGCTGAGTGACGAGTGCTTGATTCGAGGCAGGTGCATCGGACATGCAACTTGAGACAGCACAGAAAATGTGTTTAGTTACGACGAGGAATCGGTGCTTTTCGCTTTCTGTAGAAGTTTCACAAGGAATTTTTGTTGACTGAAGAAGTTCAGAGAAGATGGGGAAGAGCTGGACAAGGGCGTTCTCATTATGCTTGATTTTTTTTGAATGATCTTTTCAAGCGCGTCTAAGGAAACCGCTAAGAGCGGCGGCCTGGTAAACGAAACAGAGGTCAGTAGATATTAGCTTCCAGTTCAGATCAAGCACCTTCAACGCTTGCATTATCACGCTGAAGAAAGACGAGCTTGATGAGGTAGGTCCAGGTAGATGGTGGTCGAAAGCTTGAGTCACTTCGTCAATCGGATTTGTTTGTCAAGGCCCTCCCAGCCAAATTCTCAGATCAATTGCGCGCCGGCGGCACGCCACCACTTTCATCAATGTCATTTTTGTTCAGATGCTGCTATCGTGGACAAAACTATCGAATTGATCCAAGATCCGCAGTTCATTACGCGTATATTCGGGATCGAGCCACCCAGCGTACATGATGCGTAATAATAGTAATGATATCTTATACCAGATATCTTATACCACAGTCCTAGTGCCAACCAACTTAAACACAACACCGTCAGGAGGAGTCGGCAGAGTCATCCATACGCGCCCCGGAACGCCTGTCCTCATGCACCGCAACATGGTTGAGCGCCAAGTACTAGAGCAGAGCTCGTGCAAGAGCTCCTGCTGTGCTGAGCTTCCATTCTCAGTACCATCGAGGATACCAAGAGACACAACATTGCCGC